>VXBL01001085.1:486637-509349 GCA_013400195.1 Aramus guarauna
TTTTTTTTTTTTTTTTTTTTTTTTTTTTTTTTTTTAAGATAGTAATTCATCTGGTCCTTGCCTATATGTGCACTGAACAGATATGGGGACCTTCTGGTCTATGCCTACAAAAATTGTCTTATCATTCTTATGGCTGGGGATAGATTTTTCTGAAACAATTTGTGTTGACATTGTGACTTCTCACAGTTTACATCTTTTTTTTTTTTTTTTTTTTTTTTTTTTTTTTTTTTTTTTTTTTCTGGGGCAGAAACTTTTTTTTTCCTACCANTCTTCAGGTGCAGAAACCTTACATTTCCTGACAGGCTTCCTGAGGTCAGCATTGTATTCATATTTGTTAACGAAGCGCTCTCGGTGATTCTGCGCTCCATTCATTCAGCCATTGACCGGACTCCTGCTCACCTGCTCAAAGAGATTATTTTAGTTGATGATAACAGTAATAATGGTAAGAGATTTTGGTTCTCTTCTCTTTCCTCCCTGAGTTTGGATCCTACATGAGAATCCTTGAATTCTGGCTTCTGCTCATCCCATTGGCATTTCAAATGTTGTTAGTGTATTTTCTCCCTTCTTCATCCCACACTCTCAGTGGGCTGTCTTCAAATATACACAAGTGAGGCATGTTAAAATGAGTATGTGTAGAGATAGAATGCTGTTTCTATATGTTTAAGATGTCTGTTAAGGAGGATTTTGATTGTAATGTTATATTAGAGACCTAACAAGTTTTATTCTTAGTACCTTTCAAGATTGTATGCTTTCTGTGCTCTTCCTGTTTCAGTTGTACGATTGCATGTGCATACTCACTTTCTCTTTTGTATAGAACATCTTTCTGTGTTCTGTAGGCATCTCTCTCAGATTGCCATGTGCTCTCCTTGATTTTCACTGGCAACATTAATCTGCTGCTTTTCTACTGATTTTGGTCTCCATGATCTGAAGGACTGGACTGCTCATACCTAGTTGTTCAGTAATGCCTAGGTGTTTTTCAGTGAGGCCATGCTGGGCATTATTTACAAGTCTTATTTTCTGGCAACTTTAGGGATGAAATTTTAATAAGCACAGCATGCTGAACTTAAAGAAAAATTTTGTTCTGCTGGGATGTTAATTCTGAACTCCTAAAATACAAGGACGATCTGCATTTATCCTGTTGAAGGTAAATGCTGAAGAAAGAGCTTCTCTTATCCTTGCCATCATTACAGCTGTTTTGTGATCCTGTGACTCACTGCTGATCATAAATGTATCTCTGACTTGTACAGAAAATAAATTTATTGGGAAACAAGTAAATAAGTTCCTCACTCCAGGCTATGCACGTCATTGTCTCCTCTTCTGCTGACTATCAGTGAAGGAAAAGGTAAAATCCTGACTCTTTAAAGTACACACAAAACCCAACAACTTGATGTAGGCTTATAAAAAAATATAATTCCAGTCCCAGTGAATAATACTATATTTGGAATTACCTCAGGCTGACTAAGCTTTTCTTAAAACACCTACTCATGGAAAAGTGTGAGTAAATTGGCATGCAGGATTTGTGAGTTGTTATTCTTAGTTTATGGCACAATTTATGATGTAGCAATGTGATGAAGTAAACAAAAAACCACAGTAAACTATTAGCAAAGCAAAAAAAAACAAACCAAAATCAACATACATACACACATATACATGATTCAGAAACACCTTGTGAACTGAGGTAAATTTCTCATTTGCTTCAGCATGTAGTTCAGTCATTTGACATGGTTTTACTGATGCACTCTTGCGGGCCTTAATTTTTGCCCACTCTCTCATGCAATACATGACAGTTTGATAGGAAAAGAAACAACCTGAAATACAACGCTGATTTGTGGACCTGGGCTCTGGAATGTGTTTGTAGAAATTAATTCCTGCATCTTTCAAACAGGCGCAGTTAATGTGATGCCAGGAGCTTAATGAATCTGCATGGCTGTTGGTGCTGCAGAGCCTGAGGCCTCTGGAGGCAGAGGAACTGGTCACAAGGCAGCCATCAAGAAGAAAAATAATCGGGCTGAAAAAGAGGATTCTAGTGTTTGAGTCTGATTTTCTGTCATTTACAGGCAGTTATTCTAGTGGGCACATTGCAGAGCAATGTCAGAAACATCAGGGTTCCTGAGAGCCTGTCATCACTGTGATGAGCTCACTAACAAATACACTTTGCACTGTGCTCTGTGGGCTTGTCAAAATTACTCTTTTTCATTATTTCTTACCTGAAATAGGTAAGAAATCACAGGAGCCATGTAATCTTTCAGGAAGACCTGTTCAGCCGCATTTTGTGTTAGTACCAGTATTGGTACTGTACAGTGTCATATTTCTATAGCTGGCTGTGCCTTTTGTTCAGACTTGCCTTTCTTACCCTCCGGTGCCTTAAATCCTTAGGTTCCTGGCCCCAAACAGGAGGACAGAAATTGAAAGGAAGATAACCTTTGGTGTGGCTGTCTTGGCTTGGTGTTACATGTCATTCTATGCAAAATCACTCTGTGCAGAGTGGTGCTTAGTCTCCTAGAAACTCCAGAATTTTCTGCTACTCCCTTTCTCTGGCATCTCTTCCCTGCAGCAGTAAATTAGATTCCTACAGTCCTCTTTATCCCATAATGTATGCTGAAGACCTGGTAATAGGCATCCATTTGAAGAGGATGGATGTTTGGTAGGAAAGGGAGCGATTGTAAAGTTGATTTATGGGCTTTTTGATTATTAGTTTAAATCCTGAAATATTTATTTTACAATTTACTTTTGCTTTTACAATATTCTATTTTCAATTTTTTTCTCCCTTCTAGCATTGCTGAAACTAATCCTTTATATTTAGTGTCATTCCGTGTTTTTGTTAGTAGCTCTTTAGCTTGTAAGTGTTGCTGCTTGTAAGATAAGTGTGTTAGTCTGGGTTTCCCTGTAATGTTACCTGAGGGGGCAAAAGCTTGCTTTGTGCTTGCATCTGGCTCTAGACTCTGCTTCTTGCAGAGACCTGTCAGAATCCTAATTATAAGCAGTATGTTTACTCTCAGGCTTTCGCTGGGGATAGCAACTTTTATAACTTGATGTAAGATTTTGTTCTGTGATGCCACAGCCATGGATTTCACAGGCAAGAAATACCGCACTATGGGAAGTGACTAGAAAGAAAAAGTGAGAACAGAGATCAGGCAGAGTGCCAATGAACACGTTTTTTATTTTGAGCTTCTTGCACTATTGATTTGATTCATATAGCATAGGGGTTTAAAATAAAAGCAGACATAAAAGCACTAGAGGAGGGCACCAACATTTCTTGCTTCTGAAGGGAAGCAATATACTGGTAAACTGGTATAAATTCTTGCTGTGGGCCAAATTCTGAATCTAGTAATGAACACGTGAATTCATTCTTAATTTCAGTAGATCTCTGTTTCAGAAAAGACTAGTGGAAGGACTAGTTGCTTTGTAAAATTTCAGAAGGCTGATTTCGGAAACCATATATTCAAATGTACAGCCAAAGTCTGTACATTTGTCTCAAACAATATAAGCTATAGTATTTTATTTCATACACTTCAGGGTATGTCAAGCAAATTACGAGTTTTTCTAAACCTCAGTGCAGTTTTTCAAGTTCCCAATTATGTTTCAGGAGACCTCAATTAATCTCTTTTTGAAGCTTCCCTCTCTTTTTCACGTTAGGAAACTGTGAAAATGCCAGTGTGTGCTATTTAAAAGGAGAAAATAGATTTAACCGGTCCCAAAATTTGATCCTTTATTTTAATAAAGCTGTTTGCATGGCTTAGTGCGTGTATTTCACCATACTGTCTTTTCCAGTGGAATTCTGATAAGCGTAACGTGGAAATGCTTCATATATGCTGTTAGGTACATAGGTATTAAAATTTAATTTAATTGAAGGTTTAAAAAAGTGCATTTCAGTGACTGCCAGTGTGCTGTATAACAAGAACAAAAGATTTATTAAAAAAACCAAATACCAGTGTTGTTCATTTCAGTCTCATTTGCATTGGTGTGAAGCAGAGCAACTGCACTGATTTCAGCTGTTTTACTGTAGTTTTAAGTGCTGTCTGTCAGATCAGAATCTTTCCCGTCCTCCTCAGGAACACTGTTTGCTTTTCAGAGATAGCATACTCCATAGTTTATAACTTGGCAATAAAATAATTTATTCGTTCTTGCCTTTAGAAGTAGCAGTTTTCCAGCTGCTTCAATGTAATTGAGGAGAGGGATTTGCAGAGAAGAGGCTTTAAAAAAACTTCAAGTGACCATGCCCATAACTGCTGATAGTTAATGAGACCTCAGAAATGTATTTAGAAAAAGCATTGCCTGAGCTGGAGACTGCTGGAATAGTGTTTTATTCACTTTCTGGCTTGTGGTATCCTGCCCTCTGGAGACAAGATGGTGACCTGCTGCCCCACTGGAGTCCTGTCTTGGCTTTTGAGTCTTTTTGCTGACATTGAGCCCTACCACATCATGAAGCATCTCTTGAAGATATTTTAAGATGATTTGAAATCTCTCTCAAAAACTCACTGTGCACCATGATGTGTCAGCTTCATGGGGAGGCAGTATGCATTAATGTGTCCAGAGTGTACCTTACAAAATTTTATATTACAGCAATAATTATCATCCTCTATGACATTTTTTTCATATTAAAGTTAATAATAAATGTTGCAATAGAGGCTCAGGTTTCATAAAGTTTCTTTTTATTTTTCTTTGAATCATTATTTATGAATGCAGTATTCTAACGTGTTCAGTTTAACGATTCTGATTTTGTCTTGAGATTTCCATGAATACAGCTATTGAATTGCAGTAATAATGCTGGATATCACACATTTATGAC
The DNA here is from genome assembly GCA_013400195.1 of Aramus guarauna. Lineage (NCBI taxonomy): Eukaryota > Metazoa > Chordata > Aves > Gruiformes > Aramidae > Aramus > Aramus guarauna. Next base: position 491,427 of record VXBL01001085.1, read on the forward strand.
TTGCAGTGTGGAAGAGAATTAGCACAGAGTTGTAGAAAGTGGGTCAGATGCAACTGTATCACCTTTGAGAGATTTGCAACATTGTCCTCAAAACACTGAATAAAAAGAAGCTTTTCAAAAAGCATCCAGAGCTTTTCATTAGAAAGGTATATTTCTTCTTTGGTTATTTTTAAGAGAGATTTGGGAATAGAATATTGCCTGAATTTTTTTTCTTTACAAAAGCAGTGATGAATAAACCTTAAAAGTACTGTTCAAATACATGCTAGATTTAATATTACAGCATAATTTGAAGATGGCTTACTTGTAGACCAGACAACTATGAATGTTAATTTTAAAAACTTAATGCTAGTTAGCAATCAGATGCTAAAAAGCATGTATTTCGTGTATAGACCAGGAGATCTGGCTCCATTGTAGATTTGAGAGCAACGTTAGCTGTTGATACAAACTATGCATTTTACTTGCATAGTAACTGAAACTGGAATAAATGAAGATGATTCTTTGAGCATATGTTTACTGCTGCATTCTGTGCTGATGCTAGGACTGCAGTGAGGTGTGTCTTGGCTTGTGTGCCAGCTACTGTGGATGCATCTGAAAATATGTAAGAAAATAACCCAAGCAAAACATAGTCCACTGGCCATCTGTTTCAGCAGTCAGCAGAAGCTGAGCAATGTTGTTCTTATTCTGAGATATGAGAGAATGAAGTTTGTGGACACTTTGGATTGTGTGCCATCAATGACTGGCCATGTGGCTCAAAACTTGTGGAAAAACTTAAGAACCACTAATGTAAATGGACTGAGAGATTTTTACAAGGACAGTAGGTCCTGAAGGTGATGTCCTAGAGTGGCTGCAGACTGTTCTCTCCTCTTACTTGTCAGTTCTTGTGACATTGTATTTGATTCCTGCTTTAAAGGGAAGAGGTTATCTGTCCCATCTATTCTTGTCCCTTTTTTGCTTTGATTTATTACTCTTCACACCTTGTTCGCCTCCTGTGTGTGTTCTTTCTTTTTTCATCCAGGGATGGTCTACATCCTCGGTCTTCATTCCCTCAGTCCACTTTCCTTTTCCTCATTCCACCCTGGCGGTCTGCTCTTTTCAGATGTTCACTTCCTCACACCCATTCCATACACCTAATCCTCCTTTAAATGAGCTTCTGTCCTTCAGTCGGGGTCTCTTTTTTTCCATGTTTTCCAATTCCAGTGTACCTGCTCCTCTTATCTTGTCCCTATCTCCCCCACACCAGTATTTGCTGCTCCTCCTTACGTACTGCACTCTGCCATTTTTTCCATTTCATCATTCAGCTCACCTTTGCCTTTAGCCACATTAATTAAAAACTGCCTGACTCATCCATCCATCCCTCTTTCACTCCCTTCCTCCTCCCCCCAGAAGTATTCTGCTCCTTCCTTTGTGGCATATTTTTATAATTCTCTGACTTTTCTCCTTTTTCTTTCTGACACCTCCTTTTCAGATATGTTTTTCCATTTTCTTTTGCTTTCCTGTAAAAATAATAGTTGTGTTCTTTTAGATCAGTGTTTCTAACTCTCCCGTATGTGAACTCCATATTGCATCGGACTCAAATGTGACTTGCAGTCAATCACAAGTGAGGGTCAGGATAGGAATAGCATCCCTTGCTGGAGGCAAGACTGTGTTTTGTAGCATTGTAATTATAGTTGTATGAAAGCTGTTTGATAACCAGCATGCAGTTTGCTTTGTTTTATAATGGGAACTGTCACATTTTCCATGCTTTATAACTGCTGTGGAAGGTCCTTAGCCTTCCTTTTCTGGAAGGTTAGGAAAGCTGTGAGAGTGAGGTGGAGCTGCAGGACCACTGCTGGTAAATGTGGCTCTTCCAGTGCATCCCAGAGAACTCACACATCTGTTGGACCACTTGCCTTGTGGAAGTGGATGCTCAGCAGGTGTTTGCAGTGACAAAGCGGCCTATCAAAAACCCAGTTATTTTAATCATCTGCAATATAGTATCATTCAGTCTGTATGGCTGGAAAAGCAAAATTTCAATGTGTGTGCAAGCTGATAGCATAACCTCTATTCACATCAGGGGTCATCAGTGGGCAGCAGAGCTTTTATTGCTGTCTCCTGACATCAGAGTTTTTGATTCAAATGTTCATATAATACTATGAACTGATTCTTCCCTAGCCAGCAGTTGCTGAAAGTTAATATGTGGTCATCTTAACTTTTATTCCATCCATGAGGTAATTTAACTCATTCAGTCTTAACACGCTTGCAGTCTAACACATACCTTTTTCTATGTCAGATTCAGTATAGCAAGTCCAAGAGAAGAGAGCAGCCGCTTCTGAAACCAGCATTTTCCGTACTTGCAGTTTAATGTAGACAGCAGAACAGAGAAAAAAGTTGTTTTATGCAACTCCAAACCTTATCACCAGATAATGATTTTTTTTTTTTTCCTCATAAGACAAGTCCATTGCCATTAAATTGAACTTCAAGATTGGAATAATAATATATCTGATTTCAGCATGGGAGGAACTAATTTAAGTGTCATCTCAGCAGTATCTACCTGCCATATTTAATCCTAATGGAAGGCAGTAAAGTGGAGTATCCGAACTACAATATAGGAAATGCTGAAAAACTGGAGCTAGGAAAGAAAATCCAGGGATTATTTCAGCTGCAGTTTTACAGCTTTCTTATATCTTCTCTTTTTTTCATATAGCAAATGAAACTGAAAGCTATACAGGCATTTTTCCATTGTGACTTTGGTTTAGCTTGAATCCCAGTGTACCAATTCACACTGTGTTTCTATTTCACATATGCTGTGTACCCTGTATATGTCAAGTAGCACAATGCACAGTGAGTCTTTTCTTGTTCTTCATCCCCGCATCTGTTCTACCATTCTCTAATGACACAATCCTTAGTTGGAGCACAGTCATATTTGCTCTCAGGTTACTGATCATATCAGCTGAAGTTTCATGATGCACATTGGCACTTTGGAATCTTTTGAAAGAATGATTTGGGCTAACTTTTAGGAAATATCATCACCTGTGTCAGGTATGATTCAGAAACCATACGTGGCCCACAGTGTTAAAGACTGCAGTGAAATTCAGTAAGAACCGGTTAGTTTTAAGTTCCTCTGTTAGCAATGAAGAGTCCACCCCATGTGCCTTGGAAATGCTATGGGCTGGCAACATCCTGACTCTGAGAATGCCAGCATATAAATTCTGCCTTGGGCCACTTCCCAGTACTATCACTGTGATTTTAGCCTTAAAATTAATTGCTAGAGAGCTCTGAGAAATTGCTTGATTAAAAAAACTTCTGATTTTTTTCCCCATTTTTTCCCTCTCTCATGTTTGTGGGATTATTTACCTTCAAGAATGCTTGAACAGTTTCCATTGATAACATTCTCAAACACATCTCAGTATATTTAAGTAGCAGACGTATGTATAGATTCAGTGCAGTGACAGTCATGTAGAACTTGAGAGAAGTGCTGATATCTGTTGATACCAGTAAGGTAACTCTGGTTTGATCAGATTATTTCTTTTTGACATATTTTCCTGTAATGTAAAGTGTCCAGACATCTCCTTGCATCCAGCAGAATTTGTATTTGAGATATTCTAGTAATGTAAACTGTTAAGAGCCTGAATGACTTTTTAAAGGATTTCTTTCTCTTCCCTTATCAAGAGAATGGTACTTATAATTGCAAGAGTTTGACAGGGACTGGAGAAAATACTCTAGTGTTAGGCAAAGGAGTTAAAAAAATTGTGTCCTGTATAAAATAAGAAATACAAATTGCCTTTTAAGTGAACTTTATGAAAATGTAACTTTTCTTCCTAACCCAAGTATAACTTTCTTAAAAAGAAAAATGAATAAAATTTAGCTTTCATGAAATTAATGCTGATTTCTTAAACTGATGGTAAAACTTCCTGCCAGAACTGAAACTTTCAAACACTTCAGCTTCTTTGTGATAGAACCTGAAAATTCTTGATATGCTGAAGGATCCAAGACATGATAAGAGATTTGCTTAAGGAAGTCTTTAAAGGTGTTTGAGTGTATCACCAAATGATAAAAATCAGTTAGCAAAAATATATGAATAAATTACAGACATACACAAAGGCACTGCTAGATGTTTTAAAGACATTGTGGAACTTAGTATAAGTCTAAACTTCAAGTACAGAGCCTTTTATCAAAGGATATTTGAATTCTTGTTGTGAATAAATAAATCAATTCATGTTGACTTTTCTTTTCGCATACTTTTTCTGTAGGTATGCTTGGCATTTAATTTTTGTGTTATCCAAGTATATTGGATGATTAAGTTTTCAATTACTTGACTTCACTTGTTTGCTCTTAGTTATTTGTGAGGCTGTTATTTAAATGGTATTCTTTATTTTGAACTGGAAAAGTAATATATTTTAAGTAGTATGCTTCAAGTAGCAGCCTTGGGAAGGTTTGGGAAGCTCTATTTAAAACTTTATGGAAACTGTGATGAAACTAGACATAAAAGCTAAAATTTCTATTTACAATGATGGATTTAACATGGGAAAAATGAAGACTTAGAGGTTAGGCTGTGAGAGAGTGAAAATTTCTGCTTGTTTGTCCTCACCCAGTTTATTTGGGAAAGATGTTTTGTTTTCCTTGGGCCTCCTTAACCAGAGTCCTTGTTAACGCTACTTACTGGAAATCTGTTCTGAGAGTCTGGGTAGAGAGAAATGTAAGTGCGAGTCCATATGGAAGGAGATACAGGTTATATACTAAAACCTCACAGTTCATGTTCTTTATGATCTTCACAGCTGTCTAGAAGTCTGTTAGGTTTTTTGAGTAAGTTCTGCAACCTGCTTCATACAGGACAGGGCAAATCTTGCTCTCCTGGCAGCCTGATAGGTGAAGACTTCTGACTAGGGGAGCTGTATAGAGCTGTATTCCCAATTACTCCCATGCCACATCTCTGTGGCATTTCACAATGGAATTTGCAAATAAACCCATGATTTTTTTTTTTTTATTTTATTTTTTTCTTTATTTTTTTTTAATATTAGTTCACCTTTAAGTGTAATCGGAGAGGAATGGTAGATGCTCCAAAGCTTTCTCACAGATATTTTTGATGCCAACTCAAAGGACAATTTGCCTTTCATTAAATTTAACAGGCTTTGTCTGCACTACAGTGTAAACTCTCCAATAAATGATTTAGAATCATGATGAATGCTAAATAATATGGCAGCATGAATCATTGTTGTTTCGTTTGGCAGCAGAGAAAATCTTGATGGAATTGCTCAGTGCTCTCAGTTCTCTCAAGATAGCTTACTGTCGTCTGCTGCATTGTTCCTTTGCTCCTAACTGACACACTCCTTTGGCCCAGTGCCTCTCTAATCATTGTTTAATGTTTCAAAAGCTGCCATCTTCTATTTGAGGCAGTCTTTTCAAGCAGTACAAATACTAGCAGATTTGCATACAGTAGAAATAATTGGAAAAAGATAGTAAAAAAAAAAAAAACAACCAAAAACCAAACCAACAAAAAAAAAACACAAACCAAGAAAACGAGTTGCAAACAGCATTAACGCTATATGAAGCTAAACACCCAACACCTCCCCCCCCCGCCATGCCCCCCATATAGCTAATGGAATTATGGTGAAGTTTTAGGAAGCTTAAAGATATTTCTGTGGCTAAAGACATGGTCTATCAGTTTTATATGCTATGGAATGGTTTTTCCTCCTGACTTATTGCCCTTAATCTCAATCCTTGTTTATATACACAAAGTGGAAAGAGAACAAGGTCTTCTAAAATGGAAAAAAAGTTGACAACTAATTTGCCAGCAAATAAACAAGTTGACAACTCCTGTGCCAGCAAATAAACAATGATTTCTATTTTTTATTACCATGAGCAAGTGCAGTGTCAGTACCTGAAAAATGTACTTACATCCCCATGTCAAATAAGTGAGTATGTCTCCCTTGTAGTGTTATTATTACTGTATGAAAAACAAGTTTAAAACATTTCCCTGTAGCCTGATGCTTATATGAGATGTCTAGGATTAACTTTCAGTGATATTTCTGCCCTTGAAACTTCTTTGTGCCTTTGACAATCAGTTTTGAACATGCAATTGAAACTGTGTAGCACTGGGTCTGGTTTTGTGTTCGCTCATCACATACCTCTCAGTTTCAAAAGGGATGTTTCTTCTCTTTACCCATTTCCCACACATACAAATAGATAAAATTTAAGGAATACTGTGGCAAAAATTGTGTGACTGTATGTTTTATATCTCACATGTGGGATCTTATGTACTGAGACTAACTCTGATGTAAGACAAAACATATTCCACAAATAGCATTATTTTTTATTAATTTTTATTATTATAGATTTATTAATACTTTTTATTAATTTGTTAAATAGCATTAATTTTTATTAATGCTATTTGTGCTGCACAAGACAGCGTTGCATAGAAGGGCAAGAACTGAATGAGAATGTGCCATGACCACCTCTGAAATGCCTTCTGTCCAAGATGGATTCTTGCTGAGACCATCAAATTGTCATTTCTGGGAACACTGTCTCAAAGATGTGGGAAGCTGGAGAACTGCTAGATGCTGAAAGTTCCCATTCAGCTAGGAATAAATCTTATGGCAGCTCAACTTAGAGCATTAGTCCAATCTGAGAAGAGAGATTTGAGGAAAGCTTTTTCACCAGAAATTGAGCAGAGAGGTTAGGAATTCATAGTTGTTGTTTACCAGCAACTCCAGCAAACTGGAGAGATGAGAGAGACAAGGAAGAAGGCTGTAGACAGAAGCAATGCAACATGCTTTCATATCAGAGGGGAACGATTTAGCTGTAGTACAGCCAAGAAAAAAGGTAGGCTGTATAAAAGAAAGGGAGATCTTACGACTGAGAAACAAAGCCTTGTCCAGAATTTCCTTCTCCTGGGGAGGCCAAAGACTATGTAAGGTCAAGAAAAACACTGTCAAAGTTATTTTGCTTTTTTTTTTCTTGCCTTTTTTTTTCTTTTTTTTTTTCTTTTTTTTTCTTTTCTTTTTTTGTCTAGATCTGCACAGTGCTAGACCTATCTGAAGTAAGTAGAGGCTGATTTTTGAAATTTTCATCTAGTCTGTCTCTTCAGCAGTTATGTCTTGCAGAAGAGTACAGCAGCAGAAAACAATGAAGTTACAGGAAACCTCAATGGCTTGGTAAAAAGAGCATCATCACATGTGGACATAAATGGCATTCCAGGAGAATGATCATGTAGATCATAGGAAGAGAAGCGTGTCAGATGAAATAAGACAATTTGTACTTTAGTTTTATCCTACAAGCCTGAAAAGATCGGTTGTTATACAGTGATATAGCAGTACTTTACAGGTTGCCTGATATTCAGTTGACCCTGAAATGTAGTGGGATTTTATGCAACTCTGACTAAATTTTCACTGATCCACTCTTCTCTTGACGTCACATATGAAATCTGAATAAGTGGCTCTATTACGTATGCCCTGGTAGGAGCTCTGGAAGGAGTTTGCTGGCAGGAAATACTGGTACTTCAAATCCTTGAAAATACATGAGCATGTGAAGTACTCTGTGTTTCTCTCTTAGATGGTCCTACAACAGCCTGGAATACTCTACAAAGCTTCAGGCATCACGCAAACAGGAACACTTCAGCAGAAGATAGAGCAGTAAATCCAGTGTAAGGCAGTCAAAATTACCATTTTATTGCACACTGTAGAATTGGATTTTCTGTTGGTTTTGCAGATGTACATTCATAGTCCCTGAGGTGAGAATGGTACAATAATTGTAGTGTTCAAGCTTCCCTCACAAACAGCTCTTTTTGAGTTGTGGCGTACTGCCTTTCTGAAAATGATGCTGAGATTAAACTAGGCATGATATAAAATCTAAAGAACAAGATTAGATACATGAAAACTCTCAGTTGAAAATTATTCTTTAAAATGGAAAGGGAAAAAAGAGGATATTCCCTTATTTAAAAAGTTTTGGGGTTTGTGTTACTTTTTTTTTTTTTCCCCTATAGGAAGAGCTTTTTTTACCCTTTGCTTATGTCAGTACTACACCTTTACCACATGTCTAAAGCTTTTGGGTTTTGTTTTTTATTTAAGGGCTGATCTTGAAAGGTGTTGACTGTCTCCTAGGACCTCCTTTTTCATTAATAGGTTGCATTCTACAGTGTGATGTTGGTTTTTTCTTGTGACATAGAAAAATATCATCCATAAAGTCGTATAACTAGTCTAGAGAGTGTTACCACAAAATTAAGGAAATGCAGTCCTTCAGTGTTGTTAGGTAACTATTGAGAGCTCCGGTCTGAGGGACTGGCCTACAGAGACTACCAGGAAGATGAAGGCAGAACTAAGCTTCAGTCACTTTCAGAGATAGGTAATTCTGACTGCATGCTCAGCATAGGTTAGCCATGTCCACTTGTTCTTTCTAGCACTCTTTTAATAAGGCACAAAAATTGGGAAGTCAGTAGTGTTTTAAAATATCTAAAAAGAAAAACCTCAAGGGAGGTGAGTTAATGAAATGGTCTGTTAAACTTACCTTCGCTTTATGGCCCTAAACTAGGAACACTGAGAGACATGACTTAGTTACAGTAAAATGGAATTACAGGCTCTTATCAGCTTTCCTTATAATGAATGTGGCCTCAAAAAATATGCCTGTTGCATCAGAATATATCAAACTGAGTTTAATCAACTGTGGATTACTGCACAATAGCTCAATCAACTTTAGGTCAGGAAGAAAGAAAGTAGAAGAATTATTTAGTAGAACTGTAAAAGATGGTGTATGTTCAGTAGGTCATTTGACTTCCTGGGACTGGATTATCAAAGTTATCGAAGTAACATGAGAAACAGCAGTGTGTGATTCATCTCTCTCACACAGGATCTTATGTACTGAGACTTAGTCCTCATATATGATAAAACATATCCCACAAATTGCATTAATTTTCATGGTGCTACACGATGTTATATACACTCCTTGGTTTAGAGTTCATATAGGGTATTTTCTTGAAAAATGCAAAGCTCTCCGGATGGACTATCCTCTGCTACACTACTACTCTGTCTGACTTTGCTCTTTTTATTAGAGCAGTAATGAGTGTGATTCATTTAATCCAGAACAATGATCACTGAATTTATACCAGATATAACCTGAGTTAGCAAATCTGTACACTGGAGATGGATCTTCTTTCAGATAAATTTCAGTCCACATTCAGAAACTTTTAAGTGCAGCAGGTTACTTCAGTTATCAGAGCCAAGTTTTCTGCTGGCTCAACTTCTCCTACCTACCCATCTCCAGTTTAACTAATTCATTAAATTAATCCATTAAATTAATTTAATGGATTTCTGATTCTAGTAATTTTTAGAGGTTCCTTCAGTGTGAAAAGTGCATTTCGGTCTATGCCATAGGTACCCATTACAGTAGAAATTCCTGTGATGTATATAACTGGCTGTGATAGAGGAAAAGTGTTTTCTTTGCTTTTGTATTATAAAGTTTTACTTTCAGTATCATGTAGTTACCTGTGTAATGTTATCTCTTCATTAGTTTCCTAACTAAAAAAGGCTCGTAAAAACATCAGTAAAATATGTTCCTATTTTTAAAAGGATTCTTTTAGAAATGGAAGGGCAATCTTTGTGAGTTTTAGGTAATTTGCTTGAAGATCTTATTGAAATTGAGGGGTAAACTCTGCCTGCATTATCCTATTAACAGCAGAACCCTTGTTGACAAGCATCCCAAAAGGGGCTTGACTAGTGACAGCTGAAAAATACACAAATTACATTGAATAAATAGCCAGTTTTGAAGGGAGTGTTGAATAGATTCTTGACCTGGCACTTAATTTCTTAATTTCTGAAAATCCCACTATAGGTACTATACATTAATCCTGAGAGTACTTGCATAGCTGCCTAATAGTTTTGTGTTTCTTTGGTAGTATGAGGCACCACCTATGCTCTGTCTGGTATTCTTTTGGAAAAATTGAGTCAGATTTCTCTGTAAATACTCTGCAACACGTACTTTAATATACTTCTGATTCCAACTGTTCATCTCCCCCAAGAGACAAAATTTGATGTTGTTTCTGTGGGTGAACTGCCTAGCAAGTAAATTAAGTGCAGAGGAGTATGCAGGACATACCTCCAGAGCAGGAGAACCAGGAGTGCTAGGGGATGGATCTACTCTGTGCACACTGCTTGGAAAGGTGAGCGTTCCCAGGGCAGGGAGGAGTGATGACAGCTGTTGTGGCCATGCAAGATATTCTTTCCTTTCTCCCTAGGAAATAAATGTCTCTCCAATGCATGCCAAATCACAGTTCCTCTGGTGAAGGCTTGAGGAATTACACTGCTTGCTCAGGTCTGTCCCTGGAGTCAGATTCCAGGCTCCTCAATGTGTTTATTTGGTATCTGTCCGTAAACTCATTTGCTATTGTGCTATTCCTGGCACAGGTGCAAAAATGGGAACAAGTCTGCTCAAGACAATCTCACTTAAAATTTAGTTCCCTTTTGAAAAGTATCTAACCCTTTTAACTGTCGTGTTTTGTTCCTTAGGGACTGAACGCTGTGTCTGCCCAATCATAAAGCCTAACCAATTGCTCACAGCCAGTTGTGTATATTTATAATAGATTTAGTTGCATGATTTATATTATTTTGTGAGATATCACACGGGAACAGTGACATACTCCTTGGTTAAGGTGCTATTTAGCAGTTAGACTCATAATGGATCCCATCCTCCTTAATGCCATTACGTTCAATGAAAGTATTCACATCATATGGTACTGTAAGTCATGAATAGGACCATCAGTGTCTTGGCTTCCCTAAACACAGTGCCTGTTTACCACAGGTTTGGTATAGATGTGGAAAAAAAATCATTAAAAAAAAAAAAAAAATCCATGGGACTGTAAGTACTGTGACAACTACCTGGAATATTTATTAGACAAGCTACAGATTCTTGTAACCCTATTCCTTTTAACATAATTGAGAATAATTGAAATAACCAAATTATGTTTTTATCTGAAAGGGAAATCAATGCAGATCACAAAATAGCTGTAGACTTTTTTTCTGAGACAACGATCAGTTCCATTCTTAGTCAGCTGATTTTAGCACATATATATTTTTTTTAATGGGCTGTAAAATACCTTTCCCTGAATCATTTATCTCTGGTGAGATTTGATGTATTTGATTATTTTCTGGTTTAACTTTTAAGTCTTAAAAGATTTATTTTTTTTCTCCTTTTATTGAAATTGATAGCTTCATATCTTAATACCTTCCTACCTTCCCTGTATTTCTCCTGCAGTTTGGTATTTGAAGTGTTTTTTCTCAAACTAGTTCTTTGATTTTTTTTGGTGTTTTTTGTTTGTTTGTTTGTTTTTGTTTTTTTTTTTTTTATTGGTTGTGTTCAAGTGATTTGGCAGTGAGCAAATTTGGACAGTTGTTCTGTGTAAGAGCTGTTTTTTAAATGTTACTGATGACTGTGTAGTGTTTAGAGCCAGCTATCTGTCTTGCCAAATTGTTAAAGCTATCATCTCCCCACAGGCTGCTGGTGTGACTATTCAGTATTGCTGGTAAGAGGATACTGTGTTTTCCAGTGAAATTCCATTCAAAACTAGATCTTCCAGCTTGGCAATGGGAGATACTGCTATCTGTCATTCCATTTCCCCCATTGAAGGGTGATCCTCAAATACCAACCCTAAAAGCAAAGTTGATACAATGAATTTTCCATCTGAAATATGTTAATATTTATGAATGTTCAAAAGGGCTTCTTACTTAAGGTTCCTCTTGGTCTTCAGATTTATGAGGAAAAAATATTCTTGGCAGTGGAGAGTTGCAGAAAGAGTTTTAGACCTTTCCTTGAAGTTCTTTTGTTTTATGGCTCATGGTTCTTGTAAGTAGTTAGTCTGAAGCAAGTTATTTCTACGGTTTCAAATGCGAAGGTCTAGATTTAATCACCATAGGTTTGGGGTATTGTGATTTTTAACTGTGCCAGAGAACAAACTAACGTGTACTGTTAATATACTTGTCTTTACTGTGTGCTTGATTTCATCCATCTATAAACAGCATGGTACAATATTTGCTGAGTGAACCTAAAGAGAGATGAGACAAGCTTCTGTCAGGATTAATTGAAACATAGTTCCCTCTGTGTTGGGGCAAGAAGGACCAGATGATCTGTCAAAGTTCGTTCAGTGCTGCAGTCTTTGTTTCTCTACTCTTCAAACTATTTTTGGTCTTTAAATGGAAGAGCTCTTAAGGTGTAGTTTATAAACACTCAGTGATTAGTCAGCATGTTGATTTTCAGGGCAGGGATTTCATATTCTAAGAAGCCTGTTACAGTTTCTGACCATCATAAAAATACCTCAGGAACTGTTCTTCCTGTTGAAGGGAAGGTGGAAAAGATGCAACCAGTAGAAGAAAGCTCCCTCTGTATTTGGTAGATTTATTTTTATTCTACTATAAATAATTTCTGACCTCAAAATTTTGTGAGACTTAGAAAAATATGGAAAAATTAGATCCTCTGAAAGCCCTTGACAGTGCTGTGAATGTTCCTGTGCCAGTAGGCAGAACTAGAAATATCTTTAGTATCTTATGTTGTAATATTAAAAATAATTGGTAAACATTGACTGTGGCTATACTACCAAATTTTTCTGAGACGTGCTTTTAAACAGAGATCACTGTATATGAAAGAAAAACAGTCAATCAGGCTCAGCAATCCATTTGAATTGTATATGGAGAATATACGTAAAGAGGTTTACAGCTTGTTCTTTGTCTGACAGCCTTATGGTGCATAACACCATCACATTCCTTTGCATTAATGCATTCTCATTTACCATCTGGAAACAAGTAATTGCAAAGCTCAATTTCTATAGCAAACTGTTGCTGTTGGAAGACTTGTGACACAGAACAACTTCAGCGTGATTTGTACTTATTAACTGATGTATATAGCTTTAAAGTGGAGGGGGTTTATAATTTTACGTAGTCACTGATAGGCAGAGTTGCATAAGCATTAGTGAAACAGACTCTTTCCCGTTATCTCATTACTGGTGAACTTACTTATTCAGCTGAATGCTGTGGTGTTTAGTCTCTGTGCAGATCTATGAAAATCAGAAAACTTCCATTCAGTCACCTAAACGTGGGCTTAGGAGTCAAGCTTCAGATATCTGTTTCTAAAACCTTGATCCTACAGCTTCTGAAACATGCACTTAGGCAAGGTTTTACTTTGTCTATGAAATCGAAAATATATTATTATTAAAATCAGGTTTGATGTTATGACTGGATGTTGCTAGCTCACAGAAGTGGTCCAGGGCTAAATCACGTGCATCCCCATTCCTGTATTGCCCTCAGACCATCTGGTCAGTGTGGTCATTTGTTCTATGGCTGCTTGTTTATTTTATCAGAAGATAGGTGTGCATCAAAAGAAATTCATGCATTCTCTCCAAGGCATATGTGAACTCTATCACAGAGTTACAGGATGGTTGAGGTAGGAAGCGACCTCTGAAGATCATCTAGTCCCACCCTTCTGCTCATAGCTGCTGTGTCAGGTAGAGCAAGTTGCCCGAGACCATGTCCAGTTAGCTTTTCAAAACCTCCAACATCAGTAATATCTTTGTAAGGCTATTAAAAAAGTTTTAAAGTGACTGTAAATTTATGCCAGAAATACAAAGTTAAAATATAAAAAAAAGTTGACTGCATTTTTGCATATGTGGACATAACCTCTTTTGATCTATGAGCCCAGCTGAGCCTCACTGACTGTATTTACTTAATTTAGACTCTGGATAGTTCTCACCAAAGCTGCTGTTGTCATCTTAATTCACAGAATTATTTCTGATAGCCAGATGCTAAGGAGTTGTAAAAGTGCCTTACCTTCAACAATTAAAAGGGTAGAGCTTCAGAGCAATGTCTCATATGACTGAAGTGTCATGTTGTTATTAAAAACACAGATTCTCAAAGAACTCTTAGTAGTATTTTAAGAATGGCATATTGATGTGAAAAAACAAAATGATACTGCACTTGTCAAGGAGATGAACCCGAGATAGCTGTGTATGAACCAGCTCAAGTGGGTTTGTACCATGCCTCAGGGTCTAGGTAAGTAAAGTCAGCCTTGAAGGGTCTGCCCAGCCACCGGCATCTGCACGGCCTGTGTCCAGGATAGCTAAATATTTGTTTGGCATTCCAGGCAGGAGACCGTAGCTGACAGGGCCTTTCCTTTGGCATTGCAGAGCTCTCTGCCACAGCTCTAATACATGTCTGACTGGAGTACAGTCTCCCAAGGGAAATGTAGTCAAAACCTGTAGGGTGGAATTCCCTCTGAACTACTGCTATTACAAATGTTACTGTTCTCTTATGCTGGAAAGACCATTTCTTTGTCGTTGCCACCTTAAACATTAAATGTCTACAAACTCTCCTCCCAATCCTGTACTGTAGGCTCAGTCTTGCAAGTAAATCAGCCAAGCTGCTCCCAGACCTGGAGGCGGTACATCTGCCCAGCGCTCCATATGCAGACAGAGCAATTCATTAGTGCTAGCTCGGGTGGCTGTGTGTGCTCTGAACTGCACAGTATAGCTGTGCCCTTGGATGCTGGGGTGCTCTCTCCTTACAGGACAGAGTCTTTACTTGCTGATAGATAAATCCCAATCATGTATACTTAATACTACGCTAGTGGATATTTTAGGCTTTTGAACAGAGAGGTTTTAATGGTGATTAGTCATGTAGTACCAAAATACAAAGTGTTTATGAAGAGAAAGAAATGACTGGATTTTAGTGAAGAGAATAGTGAAGAACCTTTAAGAGGTATGCCCTGGTACTGCTGCTGATTTTGTTCAGTACAGTGTAAATCAAACCAAAGGCATCAATGAGTTCCAAAACCAAAGTAGCAGAAGGGTGGAGAAAAATAAGTCATTATTTGATAAGTATAGATGCTACGGGTAGATACAGACAGGAGGAAACAGAGACATAGCTCATCCAACTTGTCATAAATTTTACATGTGTTTGATGCCAGCTAATTTCAAATAATTTTGTGACTGCTAATATATATTAAATATCAGGTCCATTTCACATCATTAGGGAAAGATAGTCTTGATGAGAGCAAAGGGGCAGGGAAGACTGGTTCATTAGGGAATGCTCACATGGAAGCAGTGGGTTAGTATTGGAAGGATACACAAAACAGTTGTGTTTTGAGATGAGGAGCAAAAGTTTGTCAGTGGAGTATTTCAGAACTTGCCAGCTGTGTTCAAGGTGGCTGATCACAAGGTAGCAACAGCTCATTTCCAAACTGTAACCAGCCTACTTGTGTGGCTTCTGGTGCGCACTGATACCTTTCCAAAAGTGGTGTTGCCTGACTGTCTTCCCCGGGAATATGCTTTCCCAATGCTTATTTTGACATCCCTTTGTTTAAGAGTTGTATGTATCTGGGCATAATTTGTACCAAGGTCCCTAATTAATGGCTTTAGATTTAACTGTAAAGAAAGTCCTTTGATTAGAAGAGAAATGCGATTTGCTCTCTTTGTTAAAATACCACTGATACGTCCTTTGTTTATCTACCTAAAGGGATTAAACAAAGCATGTACAAGACAAACAAATCTTTATTAGGATTTGATACAAAAAACCTTCTGAAGCATGATTGCAGCACAGCAATTTTAATTAGTTTTCACAAATGCTTCCAATTAACACCCACAGTGTTTACTTTTCAGCTACAGAGAAGATTCATTCACATAGCAAATAAAAAAGAAACTGACATAAGTTTTCATGTGCAGCTGAGCAAAAAGACTGAGTAGCTTCTTGTCAGTTGATGGTCGTCTTGTGTTTCAGAAGGTTATTTGCTTTTGCTGTGGAGTAGGTTTGAGTTTTTTGTTCTTCTGGATGGTCTAATAGAAAAAAAAAAAATCTGCCATGTTTTTCAAAGAGATGTTTTAATCACCCTGATTTGTCTGTGGTGAAAGACAGGAACATTGACTAGTTTCCAGTTTGTAATACTTGAACTGTGACCACTCCTTGTTGACTTCTTCAAGCATTTTGTCATCCTATGTTTATGGCATTTACTGGAATTACTTATTTTCCTGGTTTGAGTTCTCCAGTTGGAATTGCAGCATGTGGTTCAAGTTCTTCACGTGAGCTGCAAACATAGGTCTAGTAGCAAACCCTGCCAGTTCCTTTGACAACAGCTTTGCAAATAGCTCTTCTGAGGAGTGTATGAACTTCTTCAGTGGAAATACTGTGCAGAATGGAAGTGGTCAGGGACTGTATAAAGCTGGGCCACTTTGCTATCCAAAGGCAAAGATTTGCATGGTGAAAAATTAGGTGTAATTATGCCCTAACTTTAGAAAGCAGATGTGTTATTATAAAGACCTTTTTTTGCTGCTTTATAGACTGAAGTAGCAGCTAGCCAGTGTTAGTAAGGCAGTGAACATCAAGGCAGCATCTCCTTTGGTTTGGTCAGATGAAATGTAACCTGCTGGTTCATGTCATGGATGAGGTGACAGTCTTGGGATCAAGGCAGAGTCCAAAATGTCTATGTTGTTTTGATCTATCTTGCTTTCTTCTAGTGTGGTACGGTGGCTATAATTGTAATCTCCAGTGTTGGTAACAGAAAGTGAGAACCTGGGAAAATGCATTAGGCTGGCTGCCTGTGTGACATGCATGTATATTTATTAGTCTGACTCACAAAGCATCACAAAAGTTTTATGTTAACTTGCAGTTTGTTTAGGACACTTAACTGTTTCCAGCATAGGTAGTGTGGCCATGTTTGCTATGTAGAGTACAATTTACACATTTGTAACTTCTTAGATCAGAGCAGATTTTAGAAAGGAGGGTGATGTGAGGCCCTTGAAGATGGAAGAGTCACATGCCTCGAGGAGCTTTTTGCTGTTCAGCTTTCTGAGACACCCATGTCTGAGGCTTTTTAAGCTTTGGAAAGATCACCAAAATTTCTATGGCATAAATGCTGCTCAGGATTTTAAAGATTTGGATATTAATTATAACTCTTAGTTTACTACTTCCTGGAGCAAACTCCTGTGACATAATAGTAAGAATATAGCTGTATAATAATCCTCTAAGGTTAACTAAGATGAATGCCATATGGGAAAATGAGATCATTACCCAGTCTGAAGTTGTCAAGTGGTCTTCAATACAACATATTGCAATATGCAGACAAGGTAGAAATTTAATGCTCATAGTTGGAGAGAATTTAATCAAGGAATTTCATTATGAAATTTAGCTGTGCAAGAAGTATTCTTTTGAAGATGCTAAAAGGTTTAAATCTGAGAAGTCAGGCAGTAACTATTCTGAAAAATGTGGATATACTGCAAATCAAATTGCAAATCATTGCAAATCAAAATCCATTCCAAGGAAATTAGCCTGTATTTGTGCAAAATCATTATTCACAATGAAAGGTCAAATGGTATACTGGAAGAATTGGATAGGAGGTGATAGTTTCAAGCCTTTGAATCTCTATAATAAATAGAGTCTGGTACGTTTACGGTGCTACAGACCACATCACGACTAGCTAAGTGAGATACAGACAGTACTTAGTGCTAACAGCCCTTCATAAAAAGATCTCCTGGAAAAACCTTAAAATTCCCAGCAATGTTTTATATAAATGTCACAATTCAGAAATATAATGAGTATAAGAAATAATAATGTCAGTAAAAATTATGCTGGAAGTGCTTCATGATGTTTAAAATTTACTGCATTTATTGAGAAAATGAAGCTATCTGAAAAATGGGATGGGGGAAAGGCCTGGATACAAATGCCTGTGTGTAGTTTCCCACGTGAGCAGTAAGTTAGGCACATCCTGAGTTGTACTTACTGGGCAGTGGCTGATGGGTCCTGAGGTCCTCTCTGCTTTGACCATAGGTTTTAAAGTGTTGCTTTAGAAGGTAAATTTTGAAGTAAAGAGCTTAAATTAAATAACAAAAAATAATGAGAAAGGAAACAAACTAAAATTAATGTAATGTTTACCAGAACACAAACATCAAACAAACCTGTCGTAACATATCTTCTTGTGGAGTCTT
>VXBL01001085.1:513223-556144 GCA_013400195.1 Aramus guarauna
ATATTGGGGGGGCGGGGGGGGAAGCCACGTGGATTACTGGAAACAGCTGCTATCCAGCTGGGACTATAATGCATTTCTCAGGCATTTCTTTTTAACATTTAAAGGTCATTTTACAAATGAATCCAGGAACACCAGGAAACAAAATTATGAACTCACAATTTTGGCAGTGGTTATTTCAGCAATGTATTATATTCACTGTGTCAGATCTAATGCATGACCTTGGTGCTTGTGTACTTCTCACTTTATGGCCACTTTCTAAAACTATTGTATCCAAGTAAACATCAGAAATTGTTCTTGCATCAGATATGATATGAATATCTGATTTCCGTGATAGTGCTTGTTCGTTACCAGGTTTAACTATTGTTAATGATCCTGCATTGTAGCCATAATATTTCCAGTAACAGTCCCTAAACAGGTAGCAGCCATACACAGTAAACCAAAGCAGAATCATGTTCCTACTGAGATTAATTCAAGCACCCTGCAATCAGAAAGTTGAGTGGAACAATTAAGATTATATAATTACAGGTCTATGTTTAAAGATATTTTGAAGATTTAAACACCTTTCTGTTGAAAGGGTTCTAGGTATTGCCATGAAGAGCTATGTAACAGCCTCTGTACCCTTGCGTTGCTGTTTGTATGGCAGTTCGTAACTATTGGTAGTGCTTGGAAAGTCCCCGTTCTACTTTTAGCTTGTGTTTGCATGCTCACTGGTGTAAGCACAACACGCCCAACTGGCTTTTATCATCAGTTGTGAACTTTCTAATTTGGGAATTTTGTAATCTAAGAAAAGACACTGTGCTTTTTTTATTAGTCCTGCCTTGCCATATACACTTATAGTCATTAAAGAGCTTGAAGGAATGTTCACTTGAAAGCAGATTTATTTTCTTTTCCTCTCTTGATGTTAACACTTAGCTTTAGTAAGCTCTATTCTGTATTCAGAGGTAAGCATGTGAGTCTCTCCCATTGTTAGGGGAATGGAAGGGCCATGTTGAATTCCTTTTTTGCAATGCATTTCTGTTGACATTGACAAGAGCTCCGGATATTAGCTGCCTCTTAATCCTGACCCACTGATGTGGATGAGCTGTTGCACCTGCACAGAGTTCTCTAAGCTCCATATGGGCCGTGGCTCAAACTGCAGAATCACAGTCTCAGGGGAATCTTGTGGTGTTAATGTGCTGCCCTGGGATTTGGGAGACCCCGGTTCTATTCCTTCCCTTCTGCAACTTTTGGTGTGACCTTGCAGATTTCATCTGGCATCTCTATTTATTTCTCTGTCTTGCAAAGTATTGCCAGACACTCTGTTGCTGGAATGTGGGCTCGGTGATACTTAGGACAGAATGCACCCTAGGAGAGAAATTGAGTACTGTCTTTGAACAGTACTCAATAAATAATAAAAGGCAAATAAAAGGGATTTACAACCCTTATTATAAAGACATTACTACAAGAGAATAGCACTAACAAAAAATAAATCACGTAATATTTCTTTCTCCAGTATCCCCCTCCTCTATAACATGGTGTTCAGGTGCCACAGTTTCCAAAAGATTATTTTCATCGTTCTTCCCATACTGTTGGGATTTATTAAGATGCAGCAATACTTCTAGGTAGGTTCTTAATGATCTGGAGGGCGATATCCCACTTTCATGGCTGGGATTGGAACTATGCATCATTTAGAAAAAAAATCCACAATGAACCCAAATAGCATATGTGTGTCAGATTGGTCACTAGCC
Organism: Aramus guarauna; assembly: GCA_013400195.1. Classification (NCBI taxonomy): domain Eukaryota; kingdom Metazoa; phylum Chordata; class Aves; order Gruiformes; family Aramidae; genus Aramus; species Aramus guarauna. The sequence goes on from VXBL01001085.1 coordinate 514,951, forward strand.
GCTGGCACAGGTCTCTACTGCAAAGCCTGTTTTGTGTTGGGAGATGTGCTAGTTTACTGATTACTGTTTTGAAGTTGAATTATTTGCTGGTATGTGGTTCTTGTGCTGTCAGATTCCCAGGGCCTTACAACCAGCAAGAGGATTGAGTGAAGTGTCCACCTAAGCTCTTTCCATACATAGACATGATGTTTGGGAGAGGACTGAGAATGGATCAAAGCAGCCCCCATCAAACCCTTTGAAAGCAACGTGTGCTTCCCACTTCTCTCTACTAGATTCTTCTGGGCAATTGAAGGAGTATGTGTTTGTGTGTAGGGGCTGAGAGGGGAAATGTGTATTTTTTTTTCTGCCTTTATTGTGGGAGAAGGGTGCTGTTCATGTGCTAGAGTGAAGAAATCCTTGGCTTGTAGTCCGAGGTGTAAGCTGGAATGAATTGTTGTAGGCTTCATTTATCTTAATAGACCTGGGGAGGTTTGACAGCAGCTGAGACTTTGGATTGCTGAATGCAAAGGTGGTGACTGTGAAAGTTCATTATGCTATCTGGCTTTACATGTGGATAGCGTGAACTTCCGAGATAAGGTTATGCATGTCTGTCAAAAATACAAGTTAGGTATAGTAATGGAGGAAAAGGACTATACTGCTTCTTTGTTTTTGAGGTCTGTCCAAATCAATTCCTTGCATCATGTTGGTAATTTCCCTTGGGTGGTTTATCTATTACCAGATAACATGAGGTTATTAAATATGTGTGCACAGCAGGCCCTTGTTATCTGTTTGTGCATTGTTGCCCTCTGTTGCAAACATTCTATATACACATGTGCATTACAAATGACATGCCTCTATCTGGTTATAAATGTTTTCCATTTGGAGTTATCTGCTTCTGCTACAGAGATGAGAGGTGATCACTTGAGCATGAAAGATAAGGGACCAGAGGAAAGGAAAATAAAAATTATGAAGCACTGAGCTGCATACAAAATAAGTGACATAATCCAATGTATAAGCCTATTAGATAAAGTGCAGCAGTTTTTCTTACATGTCTAGCTGCTGCCATGAGTTCAAGTTATTATGTGAATTCAGGTTCTATACCTACAGAGTGGCTGAGAAGGAAGAGAGGGCTGGGGGTTTTTTGCAGTAAACATGGTGTAACAGGCTTTCTTTATTTGCTAGAAAGTTATCTATGTTAATACATTCACTTTTTCTAAAGGCTATGAAATTGTTATTGGAAGAGTGGAAAAGCATCTAGCTCTTCCTGTTCCTAAGACTTTGGGCCACAAATAATCAGATAAAGAAGATAGAAAATCTTGGTTTAAAATTAATCAGTTTGTGCGAATTCTGTCTTTTTGCCAATTTACTTGCTTTTCCTGCAGAATGCAAGATGCTCATAGTATGGCAGCTCCATGGTGTACTGACTTCTTGTGCCCTGCCAGTTAGCTGTTTTGCCTTGGTGCAAGGCAGTGGATCCCATTCGGACCTACTGCACAGGGCGTTCGGGAACGCCCTAGGATCCTTGCCAGGAGCAAACTGACCAGTGATCTCTTGGCTCCAAGACAGGCAGTAGCTCTGCTGTATCCCTGCCACTGCTGTAATGATTTGCCTTTAAAAGCGTCCTTTATGATCCAAGAAAATATCCAACAGGGTTTTTCACCTGGGGACCAGAGTGTGCCTTCTAGGCAGCTCAATGAACACACAAAGCCAGAGCATGAAAGTAATGAATTGGCAGGATTTTGCCCCTTTCATATAATGTATCAATCCACAATTTCTGGCACAGGGAGGACAATTGTTACTTTAAACCCCATTCTGTATTGAGGAATAATTTCTTTCCCTTTGCAGTAAAAGAAGCCATGTTTGTGCCAAGTGCTAAGGTTAAACAGGGACATGGTAATTCCTGGGCCTTTGACATGGAAATAAATTTTTCCATAAAGGTAAAAGTGTAAGCCTTGCAGAGATGGCAATAACATCCAGCATGCATTCTGCTGCACCGAAGTCAACAGGGACTTTTAGACTTTAGAGAATGCGTAGAGTTATGAGAGAGATTTTATTTATTATTTTAGCTCTGTTGGCAAACTTGCAGCTAAGAAGAAGAGTTTTAAAAAGTCAGTAAAATGCATCTGTCTCAGCAAAGCATGGGACTTTACAAATGTAATTGTTCTGAGAGACGTGAGGACTCTTTTAAGCACTCAAAATGGGAGTACATTAAAGCATGAATGTTATTGAAAGTGAGACTTAATTGACTGTTCTTTAAGCTACTTCTCTATGAATGTGAAGCAGTAATTTATTATTTCTGACAACACTGTTTGTATCAATAACTTTAAAATTTGTAGTCTGGGGACAGATCCACAGCTGCTGTAGGTCACTGGAGTCCCATGGGATTAAGGCACCTTACATCGTTGAGCATCTAGCCTGTTAACTTCCCAATTTAGGGAGGGAAGATGCATACAAAACGTAGGCCAGTTGTATGTGACTGGATGAAGAACATTATCTGTAGATGGTTTTCCTTCTGAGAAACTCCCTGAGGCATAGATGAGAAATCTTTTCCGTATTGTATGGCCTGCCAGAACCCCCAGTGTTTGAAGAAGAGGCAGGACTGCGGTCCACATGGCCCCTCTGAGCTAGGACTGGTCACTCGCACAAGCCAAGCAAGCTGCAGTATTGCAAGGAGAGTGGTTGCACTGCTTGGACCTCTCTCAAGCCCACCATTCTTTCAGATGATATCCTGAAAGGAAGATAGCCTTGTGAAGGCATTTTCATGAACTAAACGATGCCTTCGCATATGATCTCTGTAGCTGTGGGATGGTTGATGTCTTCTGACTCATTATGCTCCCTGCCTTTATCCTGCCCTGCTTCTGCCCCTTCCTAAGAAGGCAAAGTTGCATGAATTAATTCTTCAGCACTACTTTGTCATGCTGAATAGCGAAACTTGACAAACAAAATCTTTGTGGATTTGTTAAAAATTAACAACCAACCTCTTAGAAGTATTAGAACTTAATTAACACACATTGATTATGTTTTCTGCGTTTATTAGGAGAGTTGTGCTGTGCTTTACCATATAGAGACAGGTGGTAGAGTGCAACTTTTCCAAGCGCCAGATCAGCACAATTTTCCCATTCCATATATGGCTGCTCTTTCTCTCCAATTGCAGATACTCGTTCAGCTTAGTCAAATTGAGTCCTTATTTGAGAGATTCTGTGCTGAAAGGCAAATGCATCTATCTTTATAAGCCTGTTTGTTTCCATAATTAGAAACAGAATCAACAGTGTATTGAAGATGACACATTTTCTCATTCCCTGTCTTCTCCCTATGGTGGCATAAAGCAGTGAAGCACAATAATTAATGAAAAAGACTGTTTATTATTCATGCAACATATCTGAAGTGGAAAAAAACAGAGCATGGGTTAAAAATATATTGCTGAAGACCATCAGTGCTATCACAAAATGTATGTTCAGTTCTAGGAGGAGAGTTCCATCATTCAGTCCAGTTGGGCAGGGTGCTCTAAAACTGTCAAAGACAATTGAACTCAGATTTCTCATGTAAAACTCAGGAAAACATGAGTTGCAGGGAAACAACCCTGACTTAAGAATCCTGCTAGGGCATCTTTAATGTTCTTCCCAAGATAGTGGATAGTGATGTTTTTACCTTCATTTACATATCTGCTGTGTCCTGTGACTGAGTGAAAATGGTACATTTTTTTTTTTAATAGACTTCTGTTTTCTTCTGGGAGAGTCTACCCAATAGGTTTTGTAAGGCAAAGAGTGCACATAATGCTCTGCTCAGCACTCTGCCTTTGCAAAGGAAGGCTAATCTGTTTTAAATAACCTGACTGCAAAATACTGCTTTGTCTCCTGAGAACATGCTACAGAGTAAGTCACATGCTACAGTGGCTTGTGGGCCACTGTAGAGGACTAGGTAAAATGCAGCACTTTCCTCTGCCTCCTGAGGCTGATACTGAAGTCCAGGGAAGGATTCCTCCATACTGACTGACCATGAGTAAACCTGCAAGGTTCGCCTGAAACTCTTTCAGGTCACTTCATTCGCAAAAAGCTGCAGTGTAACCAGAAAATTAGAAGTATGTACTGCCTAGTCAACGTCACAGCTATAAAGTACAGCTGAAGTCATGCTGGTGGCAAGCCAAGATTTGGGTTCTGTTCCATTTCCACCTATTTCTGTACTACACCTAGTATGAAAAAGATTTTGTGTTTACTCAAGCTTATAAAGTCAGTCCACATTAGGAAAAGTATATGACAGGAGTAAGAATAGCCCACTTGCTAAAGATGAAGGTGATTGAGAGAACAATGACTCTATCAAGGGTACTGATTTTCAAGTCCTTGATTAGAGCCTGCTTTCTTTTTATGTATTTCATACTCAGCGGCGAAGCTGCATTCTTGTGGCAAATAAAGCTTCCTGGTATTGCAAAGCTATGAACAGCCGCTTACACGGAGAACAAAGCTTTGATCTTCATGTTTTGATATTCACCCTACACAATGCTATATTTTGGGAATAGAGAACTGTTTTGCACTATTTTTAGGTGGGCACAATTTCGGTAACATAAATGTCTTCTTTTTTATTTAAAGTGCTGTTAGCTGGTAGTTGGTTTGATAGTTTTGTGCTTGCTGCAAATGTCTGTGTGTTAGGGGATGAACAATAAGATGTGGCTTTGCACAAGCATGATAGAAAACCTGGATATGATTTTTTGACATTATAAAGGGAAAAAGTGTATTGATCACTGTGCAGCAAGTCTAATACAAAGTTGAATAGTGCTGTATGTGATGTGTGTTAATGCCTCATATTGTTTATTCAAGGCGATGCAGTCATAGATAATTTGAATAGATATTGGCAGTATAATGTGGAAGATTCTAGAAATATATTGAGTCCATTCCTGAAAAATAGCTGCAATTTAAGGACTGTGATGGACATAGTCATCAGATTATTTCTTTTTAATTCTTCTTCTTTGTGGAAAAACTGTAAGTATCAGCACTTTTCTTTGGTGTTCTCTCACTTCCATGCAGAGAGTTCATTTATGCGAAGGTATGTGGCAGGCACAGTCCTGCAATGCCAGTGGAACCAGCTGCAAGAACATCACACCTGATGGCTGAGGGTCTTTACAAAGAGGGGTGAATTTAAGGATTTTTTGTACTTAACCGTCTTGCCCTTTCCTCCGTATCTTCAGAGAAGTAGCTCCACTAAGGTTGTATGGGTTGTAAGTCTTAAGGTTAGAGGACGCCTCATGAAACAGCTCTGTTCCTCTTTGTCAGCCTAAGAGAGGACACATCCACCTCCTTTCCAAGGATGAACATTTAATGTGGCTAATAAAGCGTGCTTGCTTTTATTTTTCTGTTGCATTAACCATTCTAGTGTGCACGTTGTCCAAATCTGTTTGAGGTGACCACTTCCCAGAGTGGTTGGCTTACCATGTTGAGAAGCTACCTGGACTCAATGCAGAAATATCCCCCTGGTGCATAGCTAGGAGCAGATTGCACCGCTAATGCCAGCAAAACAGCAGAAGCGAAAGTCTCATTGGTTACTTTAAAAAGAAAAACTCTGCTGAGTTTTATTGGGAAGCAATTTGGGCCAGCCAACGTGACAGAAGTTGTACTCCCTCCCACACTGGTGACTATGGGGTTCTACTCCTTCCTCTGCTGGGTTCTGGTGCCATCCCTTGTCTGATGCCACCTCAGCTCAGTGCCCCAGGGCGCTAGGTACTGCTGTTCTCTAGAGTTTAAAGTCTAAATAAACTGAAAAGAAGTCGTAAGTCTGGTGATCCCATTTTGCAGATGTGGAATTGATTACGGAGAAGTGGCTTGCTCAAGATTTCACAGAAAGGACAAGGCAACATTGAGCTTTTAATGCAGATTTGATGATACTCAGTTTAGCATTGTAAGCACAGAGGCATTATTCCTCATCACAGCAAAGACATTTCTGGATTTGTGAAGAGATTTGGAAGAAAGGAAATTAATAACACCAAGGGAATTCTGAGTAGTACCACAACATAAATAGAACATAGCAATGCTTAATAAGGAATAGTAGTGAACAGTATTTTCAGTAATAATAGTATGTTTGCTATTTCAGCTCTACATATTGGATTTTCTCATGCAGTGGTCTTTAAACTAGAGCTATGATAACTGTTGATTAAAAAGTTATCATATTTTAATTAGGAATGATTCTTCTCTGGTACTTTGTTCTGCTGAGAAAAGAGCAGAAGTCATGGAACTTTTTAGTAGAGATAGAAGAGAGTTGTCAAAGTCTAGAAATAAAAATGGAAAAAGGATAAATAATTCATTTTATTCTTACTTTTTTCTTGAAATATTGGAAAGTTAGTTCATGGAAAACACTTAGGCATATTTTTCTGGAAGCAATAAAATAGTTATCTTGTTGCTACAGTAACATAATATGCACTTAGGTAGCTATGGTATGTTATGATTGAGAGCTTTCTTGTGTGGCGCATTAATGTTAAACAGTGGCAGGATTCTGATGTCAGTCATGTAGGCTAAATAGTTACACCTGGAATTTTTTATTACTGTATAATTTATGGTCCTTCTGCATTTTGTTTGCTTCCTTTTAGACTTGACTATTTGAGAATTCTTAGTAGTTAAATCAAAAGAGTATTTGCATGTGTGAAGACTCCTGTTTTGCTGAAAGAACAGTTTTTTACATCTCGTTGAGCTGGTACTTCTTGTTAACATCTAATTCTTTCCTTTCCACAGAAGAACTCAAGGAGAAACTAAAGAAGTATGTTGATGACGTGAATGCCCGTAAGCCTGGTTTCATCAAGGTTGTTCGACACAGCAAACAAGAGGGGCTGATTCGATCTCGAGTTAGTGGATGGAGAGTAGCCACAGCACCAGTAGTTGCCCTCTTTGATGCCCATGTGGAGTTCAATGTGGGATGGTATGTGTCTCCTTGAATTTCTCTGACCAAGGGATCTTTTCCAAGCACTGTTTATAAATTACTGAATGGTGTTTCTCTTGGATATAGAGGGTGAATTAGCATTCTGTTCCTTTTAATGAAGATTCAAACACACGTGTGAAAAAAGTATTTATGCTGTGTAACATAATCTAGATCCATTTTTATAGTGTGAGATATCTGCTGGTCTAATTACATTGTATTTAAACTATATTGGAAACCTGCACTTTAGAAACCTCCTCTGATAATGTAACCCTTTGCCTATAGGGGCAAATTTATCTTCTTTTCATTAAAAATATTATGTTTCTTTTATGTTCTACAGTGTAAACAAGTGTCATTTTGGCGCTGAGGTTGCTGCTCTGTGCAAAAATAGCACATAACTAAAACCATGTATTTTAACTGGTTCAGTCTGGATGTAATATCTGTTGCTTCTTGAGTAAAAAAGATGGTAAAAAGGCAGGAGTTTCTTTCCCTAGGATAGATCTATTATTAACTCTGATCTTGATGTCCTTGATAATACTGAGAGCCTGCAGTTAATGTTATTTGGTAGCAAGGGTATAAATGCTCTATGATATGCAGATGCTCATTTCTTCTATTCACCAGCTAACATCAAAGTCAATAATAGGGCATTCTAGATAAAATATTGCAGTTTTATTCTGGGGCAGATCCTGCTCTGTCAAAACTCTATCTCAAAAAAAGGGAGCTCTGAATGGGTAACAGCTATGGACTTTGCCCTTTGTGAAATATACCAAATAAGCTGCTACTGCCACCAGTGCTAGGCTTCTACTGATGTAATCTTAATGCTTTGGTTTTTTTCTTCTTTTTTTAGGGCTGAACCAGTGCTCACTAGGATAAAAGAAAACAGAAAAAGAGTAATTTCTCCATCATTTGATAACATTAAGTATGATAATTTTGAAATAGAGGAGTATCCCCTCTCGGCGCAGGGGTTTGACTGGGAGCTGTGGTGCCGATATTTGAACCCCCCAAAGTCATGGTGGAAACTAGAGAACACAACTGCTCCAATAAGGTAACATGCAACTGTGACCTAGATTAGTGTGTCACTGGTAATGCTCATCTAAATATGACAGATGGTGAGTGGTCTCAGCTATGCAATAGCTTTCACTGACTGTTGTGTAAAATCAGATGTTAAACTATTTAACTGTCCTTGAGCTGTCCTCTCCAGCTTTTGTCCTTGACCCCTACACAGTCATCAAGAAAACTGCTGTTTTCAGTAGATCTTTATATATAGGTTTCCTTGTTATTAGCATGGTGCAAAACACGTAGCCGAAGTGAAATGGTGGACATTGCTATATCCAAGTCTTGTCAGCTAGTTTAGTGGTAATGGGCAAGAAATAGAACTTTCTTTAGAAATCCATTATATAAAACAGAAGTGATCTGACAGTTGTGTTCTTTATAATACGGTCACATAGCTTTATAGCTGTGTTATGTCCTAGGAGTTAATGCTGGTCCACTGACAGTGTGTGATCAAGGACTGTATTAGATCCTTGCTTTGGTACAATCTAGCTCTGTACATTCTTACCATGTCTAGAATATTCTTAGGCTGGTTCAGAACAGTACCCTTATCTCTGGGAGAGGAGTAAGTGCCTCTGAATCCCTGCAGCAGCTCTGCTGAGATTCCAGGCCTTTCTTCTAGCAATGCATTCATACCAAGGAGGTCACTGGTACCTATACTCTTGCTCTCCGCGGAAAGAAAGAATGAAGACTGTTTTCACCAGCTGCAAAGCAGAACCTTAAATAGCAGAGGCAGCATCAAGGGGTTATCACTACCAGTTGGTTTCCATGCGGTCAGTGTGAGGGGTATCTTTCATCCAGTAGTTCTGTCTTTTCAGGCAGACAGCTGGTTTTTTTAAGAGTTGTCAGCTTAGACACCCTGAACTGCACTGACCCACATGCTGGTCCTTAGAACAGGACTCAGAATTGGAAAGTCGGAGATAAAAATTCACAAGTTTGCCGCAGACATGAGTAAAAAGGGGTGCTAATTTCCACATCATTAGAAATGGTTCTCAGTGTTAATAAACTCTGTTAACATTATGAAAATGCCTCAAAATATGCTACTAAATCCTGGAGAGGCAAACCTTCTACACTAATTATGGTGACTTTTTAAATCAAAAGTATTTAAACTCAGAATAAAGAGAAAACCTACTTTTCTGTTTTACCCCAGAACTGTCCTATGTGAGGATTGTAGAGTGAATGTCCTTTATGAATATTGGATGTTTAGGTTTGTTCCCTAGCCCTTTCCCTGGCACCTTTTATTCAGTGCAATACACTGTATGTGTGTGCTGAGTAATTAAAACGAATGAGAGAAAAAAACCCACCACATGTATTGATTGATGGCTTCTATCATGCCTCCAATATGCTTCTAGAATTACAACAAAGGGAAGCAGATACTCTGAAATACTTTAAAAACAACACCAAAAGCAAGAGTACTTTGTCATAAAAGAAGCATAATTTTTGAAGTGATGTTAACTACTGTTTTCTTCTTTAATAAATACAACAGAAACAGGTTTTCGTTGTTATAAAGTGGGTACTACGGCACTTAAAGGCATAAATGTATAGTTTTCTGTAGAATTGTACAATTTGTGATTAAGACATCCTATAATCTGTTTGAAAGCAGATGTCTACACTTACTGCAGCTTGAATGTTCCCAGTAAATGCAGGATGATTTCCCCTGTACTGCTAATTAATATCCTGTTGTTACCAGAGTTCCTGATACCAGCATAATAATCAGAACAGACATTTTTATTTCTTGCCATTGTGGATGATAAGGCAGGACAAAAATGAAAAGGTTAAATTACTCTGTATTGTCCTCCACTGCATCTCATACAGGTAAAATTGTACTCTCTGTGCCTGAACTCTTACCTTCTTAAGATTGGCTCTGCACAGTAAAAGCTGGCTAATTCAGGTCATGGCACAAATAGAGCTTACTGATTAGATAAAGATATGTGATTTGTTTAAATTTGGCTCAGGACAACGGACTAGTATTACAGTATGCTGGTAATGGCAGACATTTCTTGATTCTGTATTGCAGAACCTGACCTGGAAGTTCCTATTCAAGAAATAATCTCTTCTTTTACATAAGCTTACAGACACAAGTTTTCTTAGCTGTAGATGAACCTAGCTTCTGGCTAAACACACAAAACCGTGCATCATTGGGTATCCTTGTTAATTATCACAGACAAGAAACCTGAGGACTTAACAGGGACAGAGACTAGAATGGCTGATGCCTCAGAAACAAAGTTGGGGCTCTTGGATCTGGCATTGTTAGCAGTGAAATCCTACCTGAATGTGTATGTCGAATCATTTGAGTCTATTTTCCTTCAATGGTGTTTTTTGCAGCATAGAATCAACAACATCAGAAGACAAAGCTGGATAAATCTGTCAGAGAAATGCCTCTCTAAGAATCTGCCTTGATGCACCATTTGACCCAGCAATTATAAACATAATCTATTTCTGAATAATAAAATTGTTCATATTCTATCTGCTAATTTTGCTTGCAACTGTTTTATTCTTCCAGGAGTCCTGCATTGATTGGATGCTTTATAGTGGATAGAGAATATTTCCAAGAGATTGGCTTACTGGATGAAGGCATGGAAGTATACGGAGGAGAGAATGTGGAGCTCGGAATCAGGGTAAGGAACATAACCAACCAACACTGGTGGCTTACATTTAAAATACAGCTTGCTGCTTATTGCAGGGGAAAAAAAAAATTAAAAATGTATTGATGGCATGCAAAGGATCCACAGCTGCGTAGTAGTATAAATTGTTGTATTTGCGGCAATGGGGGGGAGGGGAAGAGCAAATCTCCTGTATCTCTTTAAAGAACTTATCTGGGACAAGGATAGAAATACAGAAGTTGGTATTGTTCTTTCATTCAAGTAACAATATTAGAATCTCAGAGATGATATCTAAAACTCCCTGCTTACCTGTGATCCTAGACTCAGTAAGGAGGATAGGTTCTCACAGATGTAATGGGAAAAGCCTTTCTGGATTACTTGGTTTATTTAAATTAGGAAAATCACTATGGAGCAAACTGGAATATATAGGCATTTATGCTGCCTTTTCTCTGGACAGGAATTAAGACATTAATAAAGTGCTTAAGTGCACATATTTTCTTCTTCCATCATACACTCTTAATCTGTTTACTGTATGTGGTATTGTGTGTGGTTTGTGTACTTCTTTCTGTATCTCTTCAGAGCTAAATACCATTCTGAAAATATAGTGCTGTTCTGCTGAGAATCTTTCAGCGTTTTGATACAAGAGAAATTCTTAGATAGGTGGTAATGAAAAATGATATGATGTGCATTCTAAAATTAAATTCTGAGCTCTGCTATGAAATGTTAGTGGAAGTTTGTAGTTTGTGCTTTTTTAGTTGCCAGAATAAAAGCATACCGTTATACAATAGCAGAAAAAGGAATTAATTTTAAAAATATAGAATTCTCTGCTGAGGCTGTGAGATATAACAAAATATACTCATTTTTGCTTCTGGGTTCCTGAAATTCTTTTTCTCCCACCTGTCAGAGATAAAGTGTTATTGCAGCAAGACTGAAGCGCAGGTCCCCTCTCAGTTACATTACAGCACAGTTTTAAGGAAAGGGAGAGAGAAATGCAAGACTGCTTCTTTTAATAACACCATTCTTCTCACTGCGAGGGCTGGAGAGCCACCTTCTGTTCCCGAAACCTCATTTTCTAAGTCAGTGTTGCGATGAGTTGAAAATTAGTGTCACTTTGATTTTTCTTTTCTTTTTTCAACTGACAAAACTATTGTCTCCTTGTGAGTGCGAGGAGTTTTGTCTGGTTTTGCATCATGAGGTATATGCTGTCCAGTCCACTATGCTTAGCCTTGCAGAAGTTGATTGGGATGACTACTTTGATAGGCAAGACCAGAGACACACAAATCTCTGCATAATTGAAACTGCGGAGTAGACTGGATCACTGGAATAAGGCCCAACACTGCTCTGATTTCCTTATGGCTTTTTGTCTGTCTCCAGGGAAGCAGTGCCTGACCTACATACAATACTTTCATCTGTAACAGATTGTAGTGTGCAAGGTAGCATAATGTATGCTGCCTCATCTAACTTTATCCTGACTAGGATCTGTGTTCTTGGCTATATCAAAACAAATTACTGAGCTGTAATGACAGATTTTTCAGCAGTTTATTACCAACTCTTCTCACAATTCTCAGCATATCCCAGGTAGTACCAGGATGAATATAAATGTACAGTGCAATATTAGAGCTTCTGGGAAGCACAGTATTATTTTGGCAGATGTTAATCTTGAAAAGCAAGCTCCTGCCCTCAGCCACCTGCTTCTGGCGCACATCTGGGGTCATGCACCATGCGTCTTGGCAAAATACAGGTACCTGCTTCAAAGGGGCTCTCATATTGTGGTGGGTAGCCATGTCATTCAGGTGCATCATAAGCACTTGTCCCTAGAGGTGCAGCTCCCAGGGGCTGCCTTTCATTTCCTTTAGATAGGGCTATGTGGAAAACTTTAGTCAGCAGGTGACTTCAGGCCAGATGGTCTATCTCTGCAGCTTGAACTACATTTTTGTATCTGCAGCACCGAATAGTCATCTCTAGATTACTTGTATTGCTTTCAACTGCAAGGCCTACGATGAATCACTTAATAAAGACAGTAATTGTTCTACAAAAACTACATTATAATTATAGTATAAGTGCAGTAAATAACGTTTCCATTTTAAAATTGTGCTCTCCAATCCATGACTACAGATTGTTCACTGTGCTTCGTCTTTCCTTGCCATTTTCCTTTTTTAAGAAGTATCTAGCTTTATCTAGTATTCTACTGTGTGATACGCATTATCATGTAGGGATGGAGAAGCAGACACTGTGTGCCCAAACTGGCCTGGTAGCCAGGCTAGCCAAGAAGTAGGATGTTGTGTATCACATTCTCTGATGTGATGGAGTTGATACCTAGTGAAATTTCCTTGATTTTTTTTTTTCATGGCTTGAGTTTCTATGCAAATTTCACACTACTTCTTTGTAGTATTTAGGCACTGGAAGTCAATTTTATCATTGGGAAATTTTATGTGTAAGGATGTAAGAGCAAACATCCACAGGAACAGGAGAGGTTACTTCCAGCTACAGAAATAGTATTAAGATTTAGGATCATTTGAGCTACCTGTTTATCTTAAACACGCTAAGAAGAACATGGTCCTGTGTCCTTATATTACTGATTTTGTTCCAGAGGATGTAAAACTACTGTAAGCCAAACTCATATGCAGACCAGCTGCAGCCGCATGTGATGACAGGACTGGGTAAATCACTTTCTCTGCCTATGCACAGAGTCAAAGCCTTATTCTCCATTTGCTTTGTTAGCAGCTGCATCTTCAGTGATGTGAGATAAGATTTAATCTCCCAACTGAGATGCTTCTGAGAAGCAAAGTCTACCTATTTAGGATTTATTTTCATTATAAAGGAGAAACCATTGCTGTGTCTTCTAAAATCTTGAAATGATTTATTGTCAGCTGAACCGGTGAGATTTTTATTGTGCAGGGACAGGAATTAGACCCTGACAAAACAGAGACTTAGCCCAGTATCCTCTCCCAGGAGGTATTTTTGTCACCTCATCATCTGCACAAATATCTAGTTATATATGTTATATGAGTGCAAGAAAAAGCCTTACTATTGGAAAGTGTAACAGAAGCATCCATTGTTGGTAAACCATAACAAGCCACAGAAAACAGGTCTTTGATTGGAGGATTATTCTCTTGACTATGATGACTTAGTTTCTCTATTCAGCTCTATTTGTCTCTAGTTTGGTGTATTATTTTAACTTCTAAGATATTTACCCTTGTCTGTGGCTTTGTAATAACATTTGTAAAATAGTAAACCTATATTATTAAATAAATATTAATAGAGTTCTGTTGCCTTGAGCTAGAAGCTGACAGATGAGTTCAAAATGTGAATACATTTTGAATATTAGAACCAACATTGTATTTTCTCCTCAAGCAAATATTTTCTTGCAAAGCTATTTATTTGCCCCAGAAGAAAATAAAGGCAGACTGGTTGATGCAAGACATCACAGCATCCTTTTTGAGCCGCTCAGTCACTTTATCTGGGATTTTTGAAAGATTAATTTACTGTGCCCCAGAATCATATTCTTAAATTCATGTTAAGATGAGTAAAATTCATGTTAAGATGAGTAATGCTTCTTTTTGGTTTATGTTCAATCACTCCCAATTGAATGGACTTAAGCGTGCTTTTAAGAGACCAAATAGCATTTGGAGGGCAAACTGAAATCACATTGGTTATCCAAGAGATGAAATAGGAACCGTGTTGGTAACTGCCTTATACCAGAAACAAAATGTGAGTGTAAGGCTAGCATTTCTCACCGTTATTTGGGCTCTGCTTCTGGGTTGTGCTGGCACAAGCAGTACTTGTATTTATGGAAGCCCCTACAAATCTATTGCAATCAATTAGATGCAATCAATTACATTCTGCATCAGATGGTTCAAGTCTAGTTTTCAGAGGGCTTCTTAAAGACCTATTCCAATTTCTACTGAAGTCAGCAGAAGTTTTTCTATAAAGAGCAAGCCTGTAGCAATCATTTTGTCTTTGAAAGCAGCCTACATGTTTGATAAAGCTTCCAAATATCTGTTACAACAAAGTTGTTTGTACCACTTTTAGGGATGCCTGAACAAATATTCAGTGGTTTGCCTCAGGTCACAGACTAAGCCATCATCAGAGTCAAGGGAATGTAAGCCTGGGCTTTGACTTAGAGTAATTATTTATGTCACAAAGACTTTGTGCTTGCAGATGAATTCATGTTCACAGGGATATAATGGCCCTGTTAAATGGGTAAGAGGAAATTTTGTTAGAAGGTAATAGCTCTTTAAGGGAAAAGGAATGGATCTTGCTCCCACTAAACAATATATCAAGACTTTACATCAGCTGACCCAAGAGGAAAATTGCATTTATAGTTCAGACTGAGTATGGCACACTACTTTTATACAGTAGGTTGCTATAGTGAAATTAGTTGTATTTGCAGTAAAACAACATTACAATAAATATATCTGCTTCATTGCTTGTTAGTCTGGTGGTTTGTCTATAGAAGTTACAAGAAGCTGATGCTTTTGCTGTTGGTGGAGAACTACAGGAATGCATTTTATGAACAGAGATGCAGAAATGAGCTATTTGACCAGAAAATAGTCCCAGTGTTCTTTGCCGTATTTTCCATATGATAAGGTCCCTCTGTTGCAGAGCAAGCAGATGTGATGTCTGTCATGCCTCTCCCTGATCCATTTTTTTCTCAAATTTGTGTTTTTGTTGTTTGTTTTGAGGTGGGGTTTTTTTGAAGGTACTTTTGGTTCTATCTTTTTTTTTTTTTTTCTTTTAACCTCCCTTCCACCCCAACTTCTGGGATCATGATTCTTCATTGCTGACTAGTTAACCCAGTCTCATAGAGTGCATAGAAGCCTGTTGCTGGCTTATGTGTCCAGTCATTTCCAGTCCAAAGTGTTTGTGTATCCCAATTGTTTCTCACTTGAGATCTCTTTCCTATAATATGCCCTAACAAGACTGTTGTTTTTGATAATCACAAGCAAGTGCAGATATTTACATTTGCCCCCAGATCTCCACATTTATCTGAAAACATTTTGGACTTTTTCCTCTTTCCCTAGAAGTTTCCAGCAGTTTTACCTGTCAGTGTTTCTAATACAGGCCATGAATTATATGAATACACAAGTTAGGGTGTAGTTTCACAACACATAGACTTAAACAGCTACACTGGTTTGCATTTTCTTCTTCTCCTCCTCTTTCCCATCCTCTTGTTCTCCCTCTTGCAGCACATCAGTGCTTTGGCTCTGCCAGCATCACTGTCTGAATGGCTGCCCCATACCCACTCTGAACACCTCCAGTTCAGAAGTAAACCTTTACGTTGCAATTTTTTTTAAACTGCAGGATTAATTTTAATGTTAATCAGTTTGTATGTTACCATGCTGCCTCACAAAGTGTTGTGTTAGGAAAATGGAGAGGCTAGTGTGCCAAGAGGTAGAAATGACTGGGAAGGAACAAAGAAAGTGAGGGGATTTTTCACCAAGCTGCTGTATTGTGGAACTGTTTGCATGGAGAGTGAGCAGTGGGATGTGTCGTGTGTGCAGAGCATTCCTTTTTGTCCTTGCTGCTGGGTCCCCTTTCATGGCACTCCACTGAGCAGTGTAGATCCTAAATTCCCTTTAGGAAAATGAATCTAGATGTCCCCCATTGTTGCACTTTCAGCTGCCATCTCTTCCTGTAGTCTTAATGCCGTGTTTTTAACTTGACTTTAGTAAGTAGGCCATAGCCCTTCCCACTAGGGAATGATTTGCTGTACAGATAAAATCCTTAGTGTATGATCACAGGTGCTGTTCAACAGAATTAGATTGATGATGTGCGAAGGGGAAGGGATGAGAAGTGCAGCACTAAGAATATTCTTAGTTGCTGATTTTAGATAACATTTAAATACTGCTTTTTAAGATAGTGATTTCTCTTTATCTTTACATTAAAGCTTTAAATAGAAATGTCTGTTTTATTTTTATCCATTTTGTGAATTAAGAGATAATTTCTTGACTGAACTCTGCAAGAAAAACTTGTAAAGATTGACCAAATGTTACTTCTTATAAGAAGCAGACAGTGCTTTTCATAGCTCACACTTTCACCATGATAAAAATAATTCCTTGGCAGTGCACGTATGGCATAAGTACTTGCCTAGCACCCTGTGTAACCAGTATCAGCTTCTCACTGTGGCTGGAATTACTGTTGAGGTTAATTGTGTTTTGGAAAGTACGTCAGTCTGTTAACAACCTGAATCCCAAGATGACATGGACTAAAATTCTGTATTTACAAGGTTGTAATTTCAACAGGGAAAAAACCCGACCACAAAACAAAACAAAATCAAACAGCCTCTATTGAGAATAAAAGGACTTATCATGCCTCCAAATGGGTGTCAGTCATGACATCAACAGAAACTGACTTTCTGTGGCTTGTTCTGGTTTTGTGTCAAACCTACAGTGGTATAATTGGGTTTTTTCCCCTCATTTTGCCCATGAATGTCCCAGCAGGTAACCCGAAGCTACAGCATATGTAATTATACACGCAGACAACATTACCAGTGAATCATTTCTGTGTTTTTGCTCTTTCTGGGGAGAGAACATTTTATTAGCTGTTCCCACAGGAAAGCAAATGATTGATATAGCACCAGCCTACGCATGGCATCACTATACCCTACAAGGAAGGAGGAAGAGACACTTGGAGATTCTCACAGGTGTTTTTTACTGGTTATGCCTGTGTGGTGGCACATTACCAACTGGGCAGTAATATAGACATCTTGATGTTTTGTGAGAGGAAATTGTTGTTTTATAGTGGTATGAAAAGAAGTAAAACAGTTTGAGTCAACATGCACTTCCAAATCACTGGACTCGGGTGAAAAGAAGTAAAACAGTTTGAGTCAACATGCACTTCCAAATCACTGGACTCAGGTGAGATGCAAATTAATAGTGCATTATTATAAGATATCCTCATGTTGAACATCTTTCTGCACTTCAAGTCATGGCATGGTGGCAATGGCATTCTAGCTTCTGGTATTACAATTCTTCATGGCCTAATCTGTGAAGATTCCATACTCTTATTTGTTTTAACGTGATACTGAGGTGATATCTCTATAGAATTTAATTTCATAATCCCTGTATCCAGTGACAGGATGTATGGGAATGTTTCAAAGCTGCTCCAGGGCAGGTTCAGACTGGACATGAGGAAGCATTTCTTTACTGAGAGGATGGTCAAACACTGGCACAGGCTTCCTAGAGAGGTGATCGATGCCCCAGCACTGTCAGTGTTTGAGGCATTTGGGCAATACCCTTAATACCATGCTTTAACTTTTGGTCAGCCCTGAAGTGGTCAGGCAATTGGACTAGATGATTGTTGTAGGTCCTTTCCAATTAAAACACTTTATATCGTATCCTACCCTGTCCTATCCTTAGTTTTGTGTTCTGGTACTAATCAAGTCTTTAAGATTAGTGCAAGATTAACAAAACTGATCATGAATACTAAAGTAGTGGTGATCTGGTTATTCAGTTTGCTATTTTTTCCTTTTAAGATGAAAAGTCATTTCTTTTACTTCCTATTCATGACTTAAACTTGGCAATGAAATTATTTATGTGTCAGTTATTTGCTGTGCCTAGCAATGAGATAGACACATTTGAAAAAGAACTGAATGAAGCTGTATGCATTCAGTGACCCTTGAAGCATGTTATCTCGTAGTAACACAAGGCATAGAGTAGTTCCTGCAATTGTAAACCAGCAACACAACATACGTAGTTTAACAATACATTGTAAAAGTTTCACAGCTCATGAAGATATGAGCAAAATTAATCCCTGCAGAACAAAACAATTTAAAAAATACATAATTGAAGTGATTAGCTAAAAGAGGAAGGAAACTACTGACAATTTAATATGGGAAGAATCTTTACATGTATTACTTTTTCAATGAGAGTGTTTTATAAAGGCACAATTAATGTAAAATGAGGCCTGTGAGGCAATTAATGACGACTTCAAAAGTAAGATTTAAGGGATGATTTACATTTTAAAAACTGAGAGCAGCTCTAGTTATGTTAAAGCCTTTTATTTCCTTTTAAAAAGTCTTTTAGATTGTCAGGGTATGTATTTGTAGGTTGCTTACAGTTTCAAGATTATCATCTTGGTTATGGAAAAAAGCTATTCTTGCACACAAATAGGTAACTTTACCTGAAAATACGATGGGCTTGTACGATGATGATAACTAGAATAGTCTTCAAAAACCTCACAGGGCTTCAGTAAAACAGATAAAGTAATTTGAAAAAACTCTCTCTTCAGTCTCCGATTTCTCTATGCATACTGTTCTGAGCTGTGACTATAGGCAGTCACCTCTTGAAATTGTTACACTCTAATTTCCCACTCTGTGGGGCCATATGCCAATGACATGATTCTCTTTTCCAGCCCATTCAGCATCTAGAAGCAGGGAGTAAACCAGAATCGCAGCTTCAGTAAGCAGTGTATTTTCTTTCTCTTCCTGTCCACCTATATTCTGGTTTTTCTAATCCTGACTTTATGTCACTCAGGCCAGGATTCTGTGTTTAATTCTACTGCTTGGGCACACTTCTTCAATGAGAGGAAGACATTTGACACCAATGGGGTAGGCAAAGCTACGCATGGTTTCTTGCTGAATTTAGGGAAAGTTGGCCAAATCCATCAGTACTTATTGTCACCACTGCAATTATTAGTGAAGGTTTCACTTCAGTGGAGATATGATCTAAATAAAGATTAACATGTTTCACCCAGTGAGTGTACTTTCTAGGTTTATAGAGACAGATACCCAAATGTACATGACAATCCAAAAACTTTCAGGGTGCGATCCAAAACCCACTGACTGCTACTGGAAATGTGAACGTTGATTTCAGTGATCCTTGTATCTGACCATTCTCTCTGTCCTTTCTGTAGTCACCTGTCAAGATACCAAAATACTAATGCAGACCCAAACTGATCACAGACTTAGCTCATGGTATTGAATAAAAATAAGTTGATTCATACTTGCCGGTAAAGCATCAAGCTCATTATTGGTTATCAGTAAGTGATTAATAGTAATGACAAAGATTAACAAGATTCACAAATATTTTTTGCATTAAATTGTTCCCCAAAATGTATTTTAAAGATATGGATGACTATTTGTTTGTATCCACAGTAGTAATTAATTCACACTGACTATTTTTTTTATCTTCAGGGCATCTTTAATGAGTTCTTCTAGTTTTGTCATTTGCAGACTTCACAGAAGCTAGAAATTGCTTCAGCTTTTTGAGAAATCACTTAATTATTAAAAAGTTTTGTTTGCAATCCAAATGAAATGATGATTTCAAACAAGGTCTTATCACTTCTTGGAGAAACTGCTTGCTCTGTGTAAATTTAATAAATACAGTACATGCCAATAAACTGCTTAGCATCATATAGGGTTTACTCTTTTATTAGATTAGCTTCCACGACATGAAAAGAACACTCAATGATTTAAGAGATAAAAAGAAACACTTTTAATGAAGAAGTGTTATATCATTTTATAATGAAGTATAAATTAAATATTTGAGAGGGATCAGCTTCAGAATTGTAATTGGTTTGATTAAATACGCAATTTCAAATAAGTTTAAATGCAATTGAAAAGGATTTACTAAAGGATGTGGATTTAAAAATAAAACTAAATAGAAATGGAGACCCTTTGTCTAGTGAAACAGATTTTCCAGATGTGAATGGAATTTGCTCTAAAAGAAAATTATGACCAGATTGATGTAGACGTTTCTAAGGATGGATGAGTCATCTTATCTCTTCCGCACACTGAAGGCTGTGCAAAGACTGTCACTACTGCCCTCGTTTTGGTGGGAACAAGTGAGGGATGATAGCGTAGCGGTATTAGGGCTTAACACCTTTGCAAAACACTTAAGGAAGCCATTTGGTGTGTTACTGCTGCTGTAGCTGCCTCACTTGGGCCATCCCACTGGACTGCGCAGTACTTTGCTCCCTCACTCCTTTAACAGAGTGGAAGTTGCAGCTGCTCTGTGTTCTTCTGCAATTTTTTTTACATGTCCTCTGCTTTCCTGGCTTTTCCAATACAAAGAACGTGTTTTCTGTTTGCTCCATGGGGCCACTTTAACCTTGGTGAACATAAATTCACACAGATGTAGGGCCACAATGATAGCTTACGTGTAAACTGACCTTCAGTAAATTAACAGTAAGAAGTGCTTAGAGCTTGGATAAATCCTCCACATATAACAACTGAAGATTTAAAAGGGAGATATCTCCCCCCTCCCCCCCCCCCCTTTTTTAAGTCGAATCTCTGTATTCATTTAAAGTTCCTATCATCTCCCACTTGCTTTGCTTAGTTTAAGTCATAGGCTTTGCTGATTTTAGTCTTTCAGCTTTGAAAGTGTTAGAAGTCACCTTGGCACTGCTACTGTCCCTTTACACCTTGATTTTTTTTTTATGGAATTTTACTACCTTTTGGTAGCTATGAAGGAACCCTTTCAAGAAAAGGAAGCTCTCTAAGCCTTTCTTGGGGCTATATGAAATATGTGAACCTCTTCCAGAAATTCAGGAATAAAGACCCCTTTCTGAGGCCCTCTTGGAAAGGAACAGTGAAACCACACTGAAGTGGATTCTGAGAGCTCTTTGGAAGGGAAACTCTAGTTGGTGTGTTCATTTTCTAAAAGTATGGTTTTGCAAAGCGAACCAGCAGGACCAGAACCTCAAGAAATTCCTCCAAAGAAAAGCAAACGTTCTGCATTGCTGGGGCTCCAGTAATCATGCTAAGTACTCCTGAAGATGTGCAGTCCCTCACACTTGAAAACTTTCTATGGTCTTTGCTTTAAGGCAAAGCCTGAGACCCACTGGTGCGATTGATGCTTTTACAAGATGAAATGTGAATTGCTATTTATTGTATCACAATGATGGAAGCATATGTTATTTTTGACAAGTGTGTATGTATGTATGTTTAGGGATTTGGCAGGAAATTGAGACTATTGCTAGCAATTTCCACCTCTTGCTACAATAGGTAAAACATCCTCATGGGCAACAGGAAAAGGTGCTGTATTTCCTTTTCACTGTAGTTTAGGAAATTCATCAAGTTTCTTCCTTGCAATTTGTTCATGTGGGTTTTTCATTAAGAATTACTGATTGCAGTGACAATATGCTCAGCAATAAAATATTTTACTTCAAACTATTCCATGTGGTTAAAAAAAGTCTTTGAAGCTCTTTTATCTTCAGACTTCCATGGGTGATAATTTAGAAAAGCTTCACTGGTTTTAAACCTTTGTATTTATTTATAGCCATCACATAAAATAACAGTGCTGGAGAACTAGAAAGGTGCTATTCAGTATGGATGAAGCCTGAATACAGATTACTAATGACAGCCAAAAAAATAGCTGGAATTCTACAAGGGGAAATGTGTGAAGTTGTGAGGAATTGACCCCTCAATTGCTTTTCCTATTTCTTAACAAGAAAAGTGAAAAAAACCCTAACAGTTTCTGTAGCAGTCAGTTAATCATGTTATCTTGTTTATCATATATCCTGTTCAGTGTAGCATTTAATATTTAGTGTATGACTAGCAAAGCCCTTCAATCCTTGGCTGGAGATTTTGCACATATTTTGGGGAGTTGGGAATCCAGAATCCCTTGAGATTCCAGGAGTTTCACGCCATTTGAAAATCCCACTTTAATGCCTACCTACATTTTCTTTCTCTGCGACTGCCTCTCCCCTAAGCGCAATTAAATGTTTGGAGAAAAGAACTTTCTCACTGCACTGTAATCCTACTGGCAAAAAATGCTTGTGGGAGAGAAAGGTACTATGGCTTGTCCTAGATGTGACCAGCTGAGCACGTCAGGATTGTGCCTTCTGCCCTTAGAAAGTATTGCATGTGCTTTCACTCTGTGAGTGCTCTGCAAGGCTTCATAGCCTACAGCTAGGGTAGTGCTACTTGTTTGGTGCTGTAACTGCAAGCTCTGCACGCACTGTAACTTATGATTTCCGTGTCGTCGGATCACATGTGTTTATCATGTCTTCCTCTTTAAAAAGCCATTAATTAAAGGGCTTTTATTCATCTTGATATATGGAAACTATTAGCATATATCTCTAGTGCACTTTTGGTGCATGCTAATCACATTTTCATGGATTGCAGGAGATTTTTGCTTAGAAATAATAGGATTTGGGTTTGAAGCTGTTTAATACAACTCGCCTGTTCTGTCAGCATCTGTATTGACAACTCCCTCTTAGCATTAAGTTTTTAAGTGAATCCATGGTCCTTGCAAAGTAATTAATTAGTCTTTGGAAATAGAACAAATACTGACAGTGCCAGAGAGAAAGGAGTGGCCACCAGATTTGATTAATTGGTGTTTATTCAGGTAGTGGGTAATTGTTATTTACAAAGTATATTAAAGACTTTGTCATCTCAGGACGTTTTTTGAAAACACATATAACTTCATTATAAAGTCAAATTAGATTTTACTGATTACTGAATCAGTACTAAAATTATAGATGAGTCCGCTCTTCAGATTTTCAGAACCCAGACATTTACTTTGGAAATTCAACTTATTATAGACCATGAATTTTTGGCTCAGCTTGTTGTCAAGATGGCATTCAGACCTAAACTGAAAATCCTACAAAGGACTTGGTGCTCACATGTTGGACTTGGATTGGGGCCATCCCTAGTGATAATGAGCAAACGTTAGGCAGAGTAGGCAGCGCATGTGGTATGTGAGTTGTCTTGTCCTAGGCTAAGTTATGACCATCTCTACATCTTCCTTGTCTTTTATGATACTAATTTAAACAGTGTACAGTGAGTAACTCTGAAACAATTTATAGCTGAATGTCAGTGCTGTACTGAGGAATGGCTTGGACTGAAAGCAGGCATTGTGTGAGCAAAGCCCGATGATACTTCACATTTAATCTTTATTAGGAAATGTAGCTGAACCATTTGGAATTAAGTGTTTGCCCACTGTATATGACATTTAGAAAGACAGGACACAAATGTTGTTTCCAGATTATTTATTGTTCTGCCAGATCAATTGCCCATTTATTTTTCAATATTTATGATCATCTCAGTTTTGCCCTGATGTTGGTAATGATTATGTTTATTTACTCTTGCGGTTTTCCAAGTTCTGGACATGGAGACATGCTGAAGTTTTTTCAGCTCCCTTCTCGACTGTACAGTAGGTTCATGGTTCTCATCTTCCAGAGAGCTCTGAAAACCAAGGCTCTATCTCTTCTCCCAGCATATGCTGAATGCAATTAGGCACCAGTTCAGAAATGGCTTTGTAAACATTCTGAATCTGTGCCATGTTTTCTGATCTCAGGAGCTGCCAAATGCCTAAATGCTGTATTCAAGCCAGATGTCTAAATATATAAAATGAATGTCTGAACAAAGTGCCTCCTTAGTAGAGCATATGCCTATAGGATGGACAGACCTGAGGGCTCTGAGAGCAGCTCCAGAACATGATGTTCTGCCAGCCCACATCCCTGGCCACTAGGAGGGAGACCAGAATATGCTGTGTCCTGGATGGGCTGTATGAGGAAGGAGCACCCTTGCTCTGGGTTTTTGCTGTCTTGGTATGGGATGCCAAGCCTCAGAAATCCCTGCTAGCAGTATCAGAAGGCAAACTTGTCACTACTCAGTGAGTACACCTGCCTCTGGGACACTGAGGTACTTGTTCAGCAAGATCAAACAGTTTGAGTACATCTGAGCAGCATCCGCTCAACCATTCTGAATGGGCTGCCTTGATCTTGTTAGGGAGTTTCCATTATACAAGATACACAGAAAAAGAGCTTCTATGTAAAATAATTCAAGTACTTCACTGACTGTTAAGGCTGCCGAAGTGTTTTTTGTTGAAAGCAGGAGAGAAAATCAGAAATGAATGCAATACTCATGGTTAACATTGTGGACGTTTGCGGTAGTGGGCAAAACTGAAACACACTTGAGCAGGTGCAGTAACCTACATGTCTGGCTGGGATGGAGCTAATTTTTCCCGTAGCAGCCCTCACAGTGCTGTGCTGTGTACTGGTAGCTAACGAGGTGTTGGTATCACACCAGGGTTTTGGCTACTGCTGAGCAGGGCTGGCACATATCAATGCTGTCTGCAAGGTTTCCCCCTTCACGAGTAGGCTGGGGGTGGGCAAGATCTTGGGAGGGGACACAGCCAGGAGAGGTGACCCCAACTGACCAAAGGGATATTCCATACCATAAAACGTCTGCTCAGAAATAAAAGCTGAAAGAAAGGAGAAGGAAGGGGGCCATTTGTTGTTTATGACATTTGTCTTCTGAATCAACCACTATACATACTGAAGCCCTGCTTCCCGGGAAGTGGCTAGACATTGCCTGCTGATGGGAAGTAGAGAATAAATATTTTGTGGAATTTTTCTTTTGCTTCCATGTGCAGCCTTTTGCTTTATTAAACTGCATTTATCTGCACCACGAGATTTTTTTTCGCCCATCTTATTTTCCCCCCCTCTATCCTGCTGAGGAGGGGAGTGATAGAGCAGCTTGATGCATACCTGGTGTCCAGCCAAGGTCAACCTACCACACTACAACATACATTTTCTGTAGTTTATAAGAGTAGTGTGTTTCACTAGGCTATTTTAGTCTTTGTCACTCCTCAAAAGAAATAAACCTGGTCCTTTCTGAGCTATGTTTAAAGCAAAGAATAAGATGTATTTATATTCCTAGTCTTCCTAGAACTTGCAACTTTAGTGATCTTAAAAAGTTGATTGGCTTAGTTTCCCTTTGTCTAGTTCTAGATTCTGAATAGTGTATGTATGCATTGAGAGGGACTGTGCACAGTCTCAGGCAAATACCTGCAAGGCATTAAAACTTGAACCCAGATGCTATAATTTTGGATGACCTATAAATGATTTCATTAGTTATCTTGAGAATAGCTAAACTGATCCAGAAAGATTGTGATGAGAGGCTACTGGTAATATAATAATTCTGTAGTAAGGTTAAATAGTAGTAATAATTCATGGTAAGGCAAGGTAATAACTCCTCTCGCAACTGTCTAAAAAAAAAAAAAATCTGAATAGTCAAATATGTCTTGAGTACTTATTGTCATTTGTAACAATGACAAGCATAGACATAAAATTATTTCAGTGTATTTACTAAAGGACAGCAGTGGTGTAGGGAGCTCTCACTAGCAGAATGTCTTTTTTCCTCCTAGGTATGGCAGTGTGGAGGAAGTGTTGAGGTTCTACCTTGCTCCAGGATTGCCCACATTGAAAGAGCACATAAACCATACACAGAAGATCTAACTGCTCATGTCCGGCGAAATGCACTAAGGGTGGCTGAAGTCTGGATGGATGAATTTAAGAGCCATGTCTATATGGCATGGAACATACCCCAGGAGGTGAGTTATAAAGACTGGTGTTTGCAAGCTTTGGCTTTAGATCCTTTTGGGTTCGGTCCTATTCTGAATTTTTATTTTTCTGCTAGGATTTTTTTTATTTGTATACACATATGTATGTATTTATATCTTGCATATAGGCATAAGATATACCCACATGTACATACTTACATATAAAAATATATGTAGTTGTGTCTTATTCAAGAATAATTCCTTGTTCTTCGGGTTCCTTAAAAATTCATTTCTTGTCAAGTTCATCATCGTCACTGATGACTCTGCCTGGAGATTTTAATCTAGTAGTTGCAGAAGTGTGGAAGAAAGAAGCATCAAATCTATATTACATATCTTATTTTGAATTTGAGTGTCTTATTTACCATCACAGAGAGCTATAATTCCATCGGATTTGTAAGGGGAGCTCTGCCAAGGGGTGAGAGATGTTAACATCTATCAATTTAAGCGTGGATGTATCACTCTTGAGTAATTTCACATCAGAGTAAGTGTGGCTGCTGGATGTCATGACATATTGCAGAATATAGCTGCAACTCTTGCCCTGCTTGTCCAGATTTCTTTTCCGTAGATCAGCAATAGTTGGTGGACTGTATTGAAAAGATAATGTCAGATGGCTAATCTGAGAGTTCTGACATCTGATTTTAGATGTTCTTCATTTCTGTAGTCAGTGGTATTTAATCTATGAACTGTTGAGAGCTCTAGGGCTCTGAGAAAGGCTACTGTTATCCTGTACCTATTTGGGATCCATGTAGACTATGTTGTTTCCACGTAGAGGTTGGAAACCATGGCTGTAGTTGAATTTGAGGTTTGGATTACAGTGTGCAGTTCTCGTCATTTTAGCAAAAGCAAATATTCTAGACTTAATAAATGAACTTGGTCAATTTATTTTTTCTTTAATAAAATATCTGTAAAATTTCTCCGAGTGATTTTGCAACTGTTCAGAGAAACAATTTTGCCCTGATTTTTGGTTTGAGAACTAAAATACTGTACTACTCCTTCTGTAGTTTAATAAGGAAAAAAAGTTAGAAACAAAAAACCAGCTAGATACATGAACGCTATATAATTTCCTTCATCTGTCGTGGTTAAAACTAGGTAATTTTGGCAAAGTGGGTAAGTCATTGTCCTATTATCAGGTTGCAGAATTAGCCATATAATATACCATGAAAGCACCCAGAAAAAAATTCCTGTATGATCTGGTATAGGGAAGGGACCTTTCTGGAAGTTAGTCTCATGTTCACAGAATCCAAGCTACCCTTTAAGTGTCCCTTTTTTGAGTGGTCGCCCTGCATTGCATACAAGAATAAAGATGTTTCTGGACGATAGGGTTACTTATTTGACATCAAAATAATTTCAAATGAATTTTATTTGTGATTAACCTGACAGATTTATCTTTCAGTTTCTATTTCTCATTGTTATTTTCCTGAGGATTGGTTGATCTTCATTGATTGATCAAGTTTCAGTTTTTTGACTTGCAAACATAGCATTAACACAAAACTTAAATATTCCTTTT
The DNA here is from genome assembly GCA_013400195.1 of Aramus guarauna. NCBI lineage: Eukaryota > Metazoa > Chordata > Aves > Gruiformes > Aramidae > Aramus > Aramus guarauna. The sequence continues at coordinate 542,277 of VXBL01001085.1, forward strand.
TCTAACCAGGATATAGAGTATTATACACATATTTGCATAGTACTCATCCAGATATGATGGTGGTGGTGCTTAATCTTGTGCAAAGTTGAGATTTGAATGCAATTTGGAAATCAAATTCATAAAGAACACAAAGATATTTCATTTAACAAGTAATAAAAACACAGTATTGAATGTGCTGATAGATGAGAAGAAAAAATAAGCCTGTTATAATAAATTTAAAAACTCATTTATTAAACGAAGGAAACAAATATATTTTATTAAACAAAGGAAAAATAAATGCAGTACGTGGATTGAACTGATTTCTTCAGGTCACAAAGTGCATCATGATGTCTGCACAGTAGATCTTATCAGTAGATCTGTTCTTTGTCTTGCCAAAACAGATTTGGTTCATAGTTTTGAAGAGGAATCACAAGTTTTCTTACTACTTCAATCTGCAGTCATTTTCCCACCACAAATGTTCTAATCATTGCACTGAACTGCTTGAATAAATTGTGATGCAGATTATCTTTCTTCATCTTCACAAAGGCTACTGCTGTCAAACCATGGTGCAGACTTAAATGCTGGAAATGGCAAGCGCTAAATCAGCTTTTAATAGTGGTAGCCTCTTCTGCAATGTAATGAGATGCCTCTGTTGTAGGGAGAAATCTATTGCTATGTGTATGTATAGAACCAAGCACAAAGAACCTTCATTTGTATCTCTTCCCTGCTGTAGAAAACTAAACAACACATATGGCCACATACTTATTTACGATAGACTGGGAAACAGCTTAGTTTTCACAGCTGTAACAGGCCTATAAAGCCTGAATCTACTCATTACATAGTAATTGCTACAGGATGTTCAGAGGCAATATGGCACCTTTGTGACCATCAGAAGGTTTTCCTGTCAGATGGGATCTGTGACTGACAGCTGGGTACATTCAAGTGTTGTTCACCCAGCTTGCATCTTTTGCCATGGGATAGGGAAGGAGTTAGAAGAGTGTGGGGGTTCTGTTCTGTTTTGACAGCCTGACATGTGCTCCAGTATCCCAAACCAGTTGTGTAATTTGAAGCTGTTTTAAGTATCTTTGTATTCATTGTGCAAGGCCTAGTGCCAAGAATCAGGGGAAGAGCTCCAAAGACCTAGGACTTCCTTTTCCTTTCCTGTGCTAAACTTTGCGAGTACTGAACTGATTCTGGAGCAGCAGGAAATGAGTACATGTTTAAGGAAAACTACTGACCTTTTAAGGGGAAGACAAAAATACAGTACAAAATTACACTCCCAAGCACTGTAATTGAATCAGTCAGTATAAGGGAAACCTACATCATTAATTGGAGTCCTCTTTTATACATCAAAAGGTTAGGAGCAATGCAGTCTCTAGTTGGTATAGAAATACCTGTAGAAAGAGGAGAGTATTCAGTGTAAAGAAGCAACCTAAAAAATAACTTAGAGCTTGTGGGACACTTGTAATACAGACTTCCACTTCCAGTAGGCAGGGTGCAAAGAGATGGATTAGGTCAAATTTAGGTATGAGACTGGATGGCAATATTTCTGTTTCATCTTTGCTTACCTCAAGATTAAAGGTGAAATAGCAAAGAGGGACAATTTTCAAATCAAACTTAGCGTCAGCTTGGGCAAAAAGATGTTGAGACATCATTGTCAGAGACATGCAGAGAGGACAGACAGATAGCATGGCCAAATACTGTTACACAAGTGGATAACTACAGGAGTAATTCTCTCTCTGGAAGCTGATGAAATAGTGTACTGGTAATGGACTGTGCAGGGAATAGAAATGTTTTCAGTTACAGCAGTTGGGACTTTCCATGAAATACGTTACTCCAAAATGTTAATCACAAGACCTGTTCTTTCCATGGAAGAATTCCCAGATCTGTGAGAAGCCCATAGCCAGCTGTTTCCAAAGGTTTTAGTATTTGAGAGCTAATAGTAATAAAAAGGAGTTAGACTCATTTGGCAGCATGCTGTGACTACCCTCTTGGGATCTCTGTGGGTGGCTCCGAAGTACTGAGGGCTTCAAATGGGGACCTCGGATACCATGGTGACTTCTGCATTGTAACTACTTAGATAAATAGATTCAGAAAAGTACTTGAAACCCAAAGGAAAGATTTTTCAAATCCCAGTAGCAAGAGCTGTGCTCTCCATGTGTTCCTCCTATTTTTTGGGGTTGGGGTTTTTTTGTTATTGTTGTTAGGGTTTTTTGTTGTTGGGGGTTTTTTTTCTTTTTTTCCCTTGCATCATATTCTCAGCTTTGGGGAATACACTGAGTTGTTGCTGGTGATAAAGCTAGTGTGCTACATGTGAGCTATTTTCCTCCTCCAACTGCATGGGAGGATGTGATTACTGAGGCCCCAGATGCTCTTTCTTACCTCATACAATAAAGTTGGGGGAAACAAGTGTTGGTGCCTGCAGGGCTGTATGAGAAAGGAGTCGGGATGCACTGGACTGGTTCAGTACCTGATCCCAGGAAGCCTTGTTAGTGCTGGAAGTGGAATGTCTGTGTGCTGGCATCCTCCTTTTCCTTCACATAAGTGGCAGACACACTGGCAAGTGCAGCCAGAGAGCGGTGCATGAGCAGGATTTGTCCATGGGATCAGTTGGCTGTCTTACAGCAGTTCCTCTATCTGTTCACTTGCTAGAAAAGTCAAGAGAAAAAGATCGCTTAAGAAGTAGTTCCACATACAGTTTTATGAATGATGTAGGGCTTTATGGGAAGGGAGTCATAATTTTTAAGGATTAATTTGAGTTACACCTGTTTATGCCAGATCTCAGTTTCCTACTTTTTAGTATACTTTGCTAATGTGCAAGTCATTTTTACTTTAGTTAGAAAATGCTTCCATCATAAAATATACTTGTTCCGGGTTAACATTTATTCAGTGTTTTGGGATGTAAGGAGCAGCGGTTGCTTCAGCAGCTCTGAAACCTAGATACTTACAAAGATACCTTTTTGATGTGTAACTAAGAAAATTCAATGCTTCCAATGTTATTTTTAAATTGTATCTGGTGGCTGACAAAATCTTTTGGGGCGTTTATGGCCCAGTAAAGACGGCTGTTTAAGTAGATAGATTAGAGGATTTCCCTGTGAAAATTTATTTATCCTGCGTTTTGTTCTGAGGCAGAAGAGCACAGTGTGGAGCAAAATGTCTCATTTTACTTCTTGTCAGAGAGAGGCTGTGGATTTGCACTTAGATCCCTCTCTAAAAATTTCCACTGCATGATTTTAATGTGATAAATTATTGATTTTTATATACAGGGACTTTATGAAACTCATGCTTTATGATCTGCTCTTATGATAAGCAGAAATTAGGTTAGCCAGAAATGTAAAGGAGAATAAAAATTAGAGGAGAGAATATTCTGCAATTGCCTTTATCAAAAATAGCAACTTATCTTTTTATATGACAAGAGAAATTTAATAAGTGATATTTCAGAAAGGTGAGCAAAGCTTCTGCTCTTTGCAGTGAAGCAGTAAACCCAGACTTCAGAAACGGCCAGAAAGTGTCATATACTAATGATTCGGCCACAGTGGGACACCAGCAATAAGGTTGTTTCTAGGGCAACTTGCTACTTCCTGCCAATTACTTTTGGATTTGGAAAGTGCCAGGAATTCAGAGAACAGTGACATTCAGTGGAAGCTAGATCTATACCCCACTGAAGTCAATAGGACTGGTTCCATTGACCAAAGCAGCCTTTGAAAGAGACCCTACCATGGTGACCTGTATCGTATTTAATTGGGCCACTTATGGAGTGTGTGTGGGTAACAGACTCACATTGCAACCTAAAGCTGATAATTATCACAGGTTATAATCATCTTTACAATGAGGGAGACTCTGGATGATGAGTTTACACAGAAGTGTATCACTGATGTCTTTTCTGCTTTTTCTGTCCTTTGTTTTATGTGCAGGACTCTGGAATTGATATTGGTGATATTTCTGAGAGGAAGGCCTTGAGGAAAAAGCTCCAGTGCAAGACCTTTAGGTGGTATCTTGTCAGCGTGTATCCAGAAATGAGAATGTATTCAGATACTGTCGCCTATGGGGTGGTAAGGATCTTGTTTACATTTCGCATTCTAAAAAGGTGGGGGAGAAAGGTGTAGTAGTGGAAGTAATTAATGAAGACAATGCCTGGCTCTAAGTAGAGGAATCAAATAAACTTGAAGTCACTAGTTAAATAATTTGTTAGACTGGTTAGTTGACAGAGACAACTGCCCTGCTGTAGTTTATGCTGAGGTATTCTGAACATTATTTCCTCCCTGATTTTTTATTTGTTTGTTTCATGGCTTGCATTCCACTCAGAGATACTCAAGGCATGATTTTTAAGACACGTAGAAGGTCACGTCAGTTGGAAGGTTTGTGGCAGCAGGTGAATTGACAAAATAGGCTCAGTATTTTAACTGCAAGCTTCTTAATATTGTAACCAGATCTTAATTTAGAACCTCGAATGCCTGTATTTCGGGATCATCATCATCCTTACTTGTGTGACAGTAGTACCCTCATCTATGTTGAAATCACGCTTGAGTTGTACTGTGCTAATTAAAACAGACAATTCTTGGCCCTAGAAAACAGCAATCTAAACAGAGAGGGCAGGTGTGCATGACGTGGAAGATGAAAATAAGCAAACAGGCACTGTACAATTTTATATTCTGCTGAGAATTTTTCATCAGCCTTTGGAGGTTCCTTGCTGGCAATACACAAACCAAAGAGAATAAGAAGAGTTTGTAACAAATACTGAACTCAATGGTCAGCAGAACATGCATATTTAGGTACTACATGATAATGCACATGATGCAGTCTTGTCTGCAGTGTGAGAGTAGCCTCATCAGCTAAGAAAGATGGGAGGAGTAGGCCTTATTCATTATTCGTTCTATCACAAAAGAAGCAGTGGACAGCTTTGTCAACATATCTGTAGAGGTAAAGGGAGAGTGTTTTATGAAATACTGTTCTATGAAACAAAAAGATAAAGTGCCCCCAACTTTTTAGTAAAAGAATTGTGTGGATCTCTAATCTTCCTGGCAAGCTTTCCTGTCTGCTTGCATGTCTTACAATGGAGAAAGGTGTGATATTTCAAAGCAAGTCAGCTGCTTGCTGATTCTCTAAGTGCTTCCCATTCATCAACTGTCCTCATTTTTTGTAGAAAATAGAGATATTGTTACTGTAGCATTATCATTAATTTAAAAAAATACCGAGTAATTACAAAAGTTACCTGAATAGGGGTGAGGGTTAAGATACATCTGCAGTGTAAACACCTGTATTTATTTCCTGAATCCTAAATTTCCTCTTGTTCTGTGAGAGTTAGCAAAATAGTTGTATCATTCGCGTCTAGTTAATGCTGTGGCATATACCTAGGGTTAGGGTTGGTGGCCAGAGTAAAGGTTTGGGAACCAAATTCCTTTCTGAATTCTGCAGTACCCTTAGAGTTAGGAGAAAGCAATGTCAGTGGGTCAAAACCTGATGTATTTAACGTAGGGATTGACTCCCTGATTTCAGCTTGATGTTTGAGATAATTTTGCAGATTCAAAGTTTGAGTTTGTGGAAGAGGTTTTGAAAAGCCAAACGTAGTGATGGATTCAGGCACGAATGGATCCAGGATATTTATCATTGGTTTGGAGGGCGTGGTGCCTAACATCTGATTACGATTAGAGTCATGGCTGTGGTTACATTTATGGCTAAGAAATATGAAGCTTTGAGAGAGGAAACTTTATTTAATTCTTGCAGCTAAGGCCAATATTGATACCTAATGCATATTTTAACGTTGAGATTTGTTCTATCATTGAATTTAGATTTACATTTGGAGTTGGAACTCTTGTAGAGATGAGTTCATGCGTGTGATTTTATTCACTGCCTGGCTTCAGTCTTTGGCTTGTCCACACTTCTTACATACTAGTGCACTTCTAGACTTCCTTTCTAAGCATATCAAATTGTTTTCCTCAAAGGCAGCCCCTGTACCCAGCTGACAGGACTTTCAGTTAATCACAGATGGTTGCAAACCACATCGCCTCTTCACTCCCTCCATCAGGCTATTCTCTCATGTTCTCTGAACTGATCTTAGACCACTGAACACCTTTATAGATGCCCATGGGTATGCAGTCCACATCTTTGGCCTCACACTCTGAAAAGACCTTCCAGCTATCTGTGCTCATTAATTTAGCACTTTCAGAAAATTCTGTCTCAGCATTGCACAGGTAATATATAGGGCTTGGGGATGAACAGGGCCAAGTACTTTGCAGTCTGCTCATAGCTAGATTGCTGTGCATGGGTTAGCCCGGAATAATGCAAAGAAGCTCTAGTGCATACCAATTGGCCAGAAGTCTCTAAGTGTCAGCAGAAAGGATATTTTTTAATTATTTCCAGAAATCAGAAGACTCTCCTGAGTGACTCTGAAAAGCTGTTTAATTACAGGGTTTTCTCCTATGTTTGAAACTCATCCATACTGCGCTGCTAGCTGCACTAGTAAAAAATTTGTCTTTTGTATATAGTGTGTACCAGACACTCATTAGACTTAATATTTTAAAAACTTATATAAAAAATAATTACTATCTCTGAAGGCTTTTTTGAAAGCTACCTTCCCTTAAAACCTTGTGTAACATTATTGAAATCAGTAGTGTTGGATTATCTACAAGGAAGAATTTAGTCCAGGTGCTTTCTCTTCAGTATCTTCACTGCAACAAGTATTCTTAATTTTGCGTTTTTCCTTGCTCTACTACATGATTTTTTTTTTTCAAAGAAAAGAAAGTAATCACACCATCTTTTTCTCATGTAAGATTTGCTTGATTTCTTTTGTTTATTTTAGCTGCAGAATTCCCTGAAAAGTGATTTGTGCCTTGATCAAGGGCCAGACACGGAGAATATCCCAATCATGTATATCTGCCATGGAATGACACCACAGGTTAGTTTGTCTAATGATCTCTAATATTGCTGCTGCTCTTAATGGACTTTGTAGGAGGAACTGTGTTGTACTTGTCATGGTTTTCCTGCAACAATACCTCTGTAAGCTGTTTAGTAGCTCTCTTATAGAAAGCTAAAATGTTCTTTCTGCTGTAGATTGAGAATTGCTGGTATATTAGCCCTTTGATAATGAAGTTTGTTTATTCATTTTGAAAGAATTTAAGAAATATGAGTCAGCACTGACCCAGGTTTGTTGATAAAAGTTTCCATTTCTGATCTTTAACTGTGCATGTTGTATGAATGAAACAATGCATTTTAAAAAGTTGTACATGCATACATACATATTTATACTCAGTCTATTTACACATTATCTGAAGCAACATCTTTTTTACTTGATGTATTTACTGTCTCATTTTCACAAATCTGAAATGTTCAGCCACCTTCTTCACACCACACAGCTGTGTCAAATTACAAACCCCGTTCTTGTGAAACCCTTTTTCTAAAGCTTTTTTTCTTTCTCTGCTGTTGTCCTGTTACTCTAGTATGTGCCAAAGACTCAAATTACCAAAACCTTTCCACTTTCTTACACAATAGCTGGATTTATTGGCAAACGAGAGGGTTAAGACATTGTAGCTCCCCAAGTGGGCATAGGTTAAGGTGCAAATCTAGGCAAACCTTGACAGTAAAAAGAATGTTACATGCTTGTCAAAGACAGATGTGCAAATTATCTAACTCTGCAAAGTAACATAAGCAAAAATGACATAAAGGAAATGGATGTATTTGTGGGAGTGACTGGAGAAACTGAAAAATCCCTCCAGTTTATATAATTTTTTTCTGACTACCTTTTATATTTGCTTTCTGAAAAGGACCCTATTATGCTCCGCTTAAGTTACAGAATGTGGTTTTAGCCATGGAATTGTCAGTTACATGATTTGACTATACAGCAAATGAATCCTCCTAATATCTCAGAAATAAACACACAGCAACAAGGTAGTCTTGTACCTGGATCTCATCGTGAGCTGGAAACATGAGTTTGGTGAAATGCAGATAGGATTCTGTTTTTCCTTACCAAGTTACACATGCTGCAACTGTGTTCTGTACTGGCTTCCTTCGCTGAGGGCCTTTAATATTGATCTCTAGCGGCACCATGCTTGAGTAAATTATGAATGATGAAGACAAAAAATAGCTGAAAATGCCATCCATCAGACTCACTCACTGCATGGGCTGTGGCTTGTTTGTCACATAATTATGTGGTAACCACTGTTTGCCTCCAGGAGGTTTTTAAGCTAGTCCTCAGTGTTTGCTAAGGAACTGTGTGTAATTCACCCATGAGCCAGAGCTATTACTCTTCATCTTCTGGGAGGGCGCCGTAACTGTCTTCTGGCATGTCAACTGTGATAACAACACACTACAGGCATGGTTGTAAATTCCAATTAGAAATTTTAATTATAGTTAAGAGGCAAACAACAACAACAAGTCACTTCAATTAGCTCTGTTCAGTATTCACAAGATCAAGAACTACCTTTGAATGTCAGCTGAAGTTCTGTATAAATGAGATAGCAGCAAATAAATGACAGAGGGAAAGAGAGGCAAGAGAACTTTTCTTGACGAGATTCTGCTCCTTTCATAATTACAGTGTGTCTCCTTCCATTACTATGTGTTTAATTTTGTAGCTAATGATGTTAAAAACAACCCCCCAAAAAGGCCCATTGTATAAGTAAGATCCCGGTAATAAGTGAGAACTTTCTTTAAAAGAGGAGTAGGCTTTTCCTGTGTTAGGGATTGTGGTATTAACAGGGAAAGCACTAACAAACATTATTTGACATACTTCTATGAGATTTCCATTGCACATATAGGATCTTTTGCTTAAGCAGAGCTGCAGCCATTTATGTTTGCTCTAGCATATTGGGAATATTTGAATAAATATTCCTTTTAATCTCAGTGAACTTGCGAGTAGCCACAAAAGATATTGGTGAGAGGCTAATTTTATTCTAGTAGTGGTGAAATGCTATATAAAGGGGGTTATTTTGCCCACCTGGTAGTCCTTGTCAAAATAGATTAGTCAAAAAGATTAGTACTCTGACTCAGGACTGCTTGTGTGACTGAGAGTTTTGGTGATGCCGTTCTTCACTCTGGTGCAAAGTTTTACTGTTACAGCTCTACCATTCAAGGGTTTAGAGCTGCCACCATGGAGGGCTTCGCATATATCTGGCTGCCAGGAACCATTCCCTCATACACAGTTTAAGTTGCTGTTCTTAGTTATTGCTATAGCCTCTCTTCTAAACTGGGTAACTGCCTTTTTTTTTTCTTTTTCCCCACTAACTTCTTTCAGATGTTTTTGGATTTTCATCTTTTTGCATGGGAAATGGCTTGGACAAGGTGTTTGACATCAAGTAATAGTTTCAGAATTGTATGTACGGCTATTGTTTCCTTTTAGCATGTTTTATACAAGAAAAAAATCATTGAAGTCAACAAAAAGGGAACTGCATACCTGACAGTAAACGTTCATGCTCCACTTTTTGCAGACATCATGGAGAACATCATGTGTAGCTTCATTATTAAAAGCACTAGAAAATAGCAAGGAAATATCCTCAAATATTGCAATGAAAGGATCAGAAATCATTTTCCCTGCAATACTTCAGTTTCATGTTAAATAGACATCAGACTTAGTAATGGTAAGGCTTCTGTGATTGATTCCCCAACCTTTTAGCAATCCACTCCATATGTTTACTGTAACTAACATTAGCATATTCATAGTTCATTCCTGCAAGTATCTTAGAGCGCTTTATAACTGTGTTTATTTTGTAGTATTGTTCTACAAATAGAGAAACTCATGCAAATCTTACATGTGGTTACATAGTAGGATGGAATGGAAAATCAGGACATAATCTGTTTCCTTAGTCCTCTGATACTACCAATGAGAGAGAATTTCTCTCAGCAGAGTATTTGGCTTGGCCTGAAAAGACAGAGGGCATTTGAAAAACTAGAATCCACAATTAGGTATGTTTTGTACCCTCCTCCTGTCTTCAGAGAGTGTTTCCCAGGGCAGCTGTATTTTGTCCTGGTCCCCAGGAGCCTGGACACTTCAGGAATTATGATACCATCCACTGAGTAGAGCTATTCCATGTTCAACCAGTGAAAAAAACAAAATCATTGGCAATCCTGCATTGCATTCTCATGAATTTAAGGGAAGAATTGCTATTACTTTATCTGTAGTAAGAAAGATTTCATTATAAAATGTTGCCCTGTAGATTCTGTTGAGAACTTTTTTGTCTAAGTTGTAGCATCTGAACAGCATCTGAACAGCACAACTTCTCAGTTGCTCATCCTCCCCCAGGGGGAGCAGAATGATGCTTAACTTCCTAAGCATCACATCCTTCCATCTCTGTCTTTAGTCACTATCTGTCCAAAATCAACACTGTCATTACTACTCCCACCTGTACAGCAACATACAGGGTGTTGGCATAACTCCTAGACTCATCAGCAAGAATATCACTATCACACCTGAGCATCTGCTATCACTTCTTGCAGCCACCACGGCTACTGGGCAGCTATTAGATGGGCACGAAGCAAGGCTGTAAGGTGGTTTTGGTACCTTTGGTGTGCTGATGGTCAACCCTTTGGAATGGTCTTTTAGTTTATGTCTTAGCCTGTCATATCAAGCCTCTTCTGCTGTACAGTGCTGCTGTTTCTTAGGATGGCTGAACAAAACTGGCTTCTGCAACTTTTGAAATACCTAACATAGTAAATGTAACATGGTAAAATAGTTACAACAGTAGTTAAAATAGGTTCCTACTACACTGTTCAGTGGTGGTAGAAATCATGTTGCTTTAATCACCCGAGAACAGCTCAGAGGCAGAGCACAACAGCCCACAGTGGTTCTTGGCCGAAAAGACTACTCAGGAGACAGCTGGGGGTGTGAGGAAGCAGCCCCCCTTCAGTGCAATGCTAGAGGGAAACAGGCAAACTGGGAGATGAGGTGGACTGGCAATAAGGGAGAAAGTGAGAGGAGCTAAATGTAAAGGAAGCCAGAAGAATAGTAGCAGCAAAACAGTACAAAACAAAGTTCATGTGAGGTTGTAGGGGGTTTGCTGAATTTTAGAAAGTGGTTCATGCAGAGAAGGATAAAGATGCTGTTTTAATTCTTGAACTTGTTGAAGCAAAGCTACAGTTCAGTCATATGTTTAGGCCTTAAAAGGTCCATTTCCAGCAGTGCCCCCATTTTGCATGGAAAAGATGGTTGGTTGTAGTTGCAGTAAGTACATGGCCCAGGGCTGACTGCGTTCTCTTCCTAATTCTGGGAACTGTCTGAGCCTGAATGTTTGGTGTTGTTTAAGACTGCTATTTAACCAGGCCTGTAATCGTGAAGGCAGACTGATGACAGGGTGTCACTTGTACTAAAACTACTCCTGAGTGCTAATTTGGAAGATTCTTTGCTGAGAATGAAACACCACATTATTAGAGACTTTATAAGTATTGTATAATAAACAAGTACCATCGGTCAATGAAGTGGTATTTTAAGTACAGATTTACCTTGAAAGGTGCTTGTGATTGAGGGGATAATGGGCAGTTCTGTGTTCCCTTGTTCAATAGCTTCTGGCTCATATATTTCTCAATTTATAAGCAGTTAAACCACAAAGCTCATCTAGGGATGTGAAAGTCAATACAAACCCAGTCCAATTTTAGGAATACAAGTTGAGGACCAGGGTCAGAAGACAAGATCAGGAGAATTACTAGAAAAGAAATGCAGGTGAGAAGGGATACCCGTTCATATCCTTTCAATATTCTTGCAAGAGACTGCAGAACTGACACTCAGAAAGCGATGACTACAGCCCTACCATGTATGAATTATTGCATCTCCGCTGAAGGCAATGAAAGGAAGTCATGCCAACAAGGAAAGCTATGCCAGTTTATAGTCTATGAGACTCTGACCTGAAAGCTTCATGTTGTATTCTAAGCACAGCCTGTGAAGTACTGGAAACAGCAGTTGCAAGAATTCCCATGAACTTCTAAAAACCCTTTGTATGATTCATGAGTGCTCCTTTTTAAATGTTATTCATATATATTTTTGTAAAAACTATTTTGTCTTCAGTGAAACTTCTTAGCACGATGGTTGTTCATGGATGGATATTTGTTAATTTGTAAACAAGAATGTATGAGAGTAAAAAAAGGCTATCACTTGAAGGCATTTATTTTCCAGTAAAAAAAGATCACAAACACCATATAGTTGTTAGTCCAATTTGTAAAACCCAGGAGAGGGAACAATTCATAGATGTTCAGCAAATAAATATCAAAAGAATCAAAATAGCTTTACAAATAATGTGGGGGGAAAAAAAAAGAAGACATTTCTGTTTATTTTAAATGAATAATTTAGACATCTCTAGAGCAAAGTTAGTGTCATCTTCAAGTTATTGAGACATTACAAATATAAACATCTCAAAATTGAGTTTTAATAGAACCTTAAGTCTGTTGCAGTGTTAAAAATTTTCTTTAGATTCCTGTGCCTAATGAAATTCACATTGTACTGGACAATTGTCAATGCCAGAAAAGCTGGGAGAAGAACCACGTGCTTTGTCAGAATGAGTGTTAAGGGAATTAGGAAGCAGAAACAGTAGCCCTCTTGGGATTGGCTTTCTGTGTATGTGACGTATGCTGACCAAGAAGCATTATATACCATTCTATAAGGATAAATGAATTGTGATTATATGATTTACTACAGGTCAGGCTTTCCATGACACCTTTCCATTTCCTTTAAAAAAAAAATAATCATGGAAATAATGAATACTGCAGCTGCTTTTCCTTGACAGTCTTGACACTGCAGCCAACATAGCACCCCAGTCCTGCTGTCCTGAAAAGTTACAGGTAAAGGAGTTTCTGAAATTTAAGAGCAATGTATAGCTGTGATGACTCAAATCCTGAGCTGGCTTACAGATGAATATTTATTCTTTTTTCCTACAGCTGAAAATTAAACTCACAGTGAAATCATAATTATTCTAGGCCAAAAATACAGCATTCTAAGAAACTACTATGAAATATGCATACATTTCAGAAAACAAGAGGTCTTTTGTTAATTAGAAGTAGGACCATGTTCTTAAGTGTGCATGTAAAACATAAGCATTGCAAACTGAGACTCTGTGCAAGAAAATAGTTAACCAAAAGGCCCCACATCTAGCAGCTGCTGATACTAGCACATTTCAGTGGTTGTCAGGGAATAAGGAAGAACAGAACAAAACCTGCTGATGTGGATCAATGACTGATCCTTCAAACTTGAAAAATCACTGCCCTGAAGATGAGATGTCTACAATAAACATTTTCAGGGAGTCTTTTTTAAGAATAAAAAGCACAGCAGCTGTTTTAACAGCTGTCAGTCACATGCAGACTCAGGGTTGATGTTCTTGTTTGTCTTCAAGGTAAATGTTAGATACATTCAACATGTGTGTATAAGACACTCTGATCTGACATCTGCTCTGCGCAGTACCAATTCTTTCTAAGGACCCGCTAACGCATTGGTCTGAAGTTAGCAATTGCCTGGTTTACAATGATTATTTCATGTATGCAGACACATACAGAGTGCTATACAGAAATTGAACTGTACAAAACATCCAGTTACATCTTGCTCCAGATACTTTGCAGTGAAAAGTCACACAATGTGGTAGGGAGAGTAGTCATTCCTCTTCGTACAGCCAAAGTGAGTATGTCATCATTCATACAAAGTGAAGCAGCTGCATCAAGAGAGCGGCAGCTTTGCTGGTCGGCCTGATTCTTAGTGTCCCTGCACAGGGGTGTCTGCTTCTCTTCATGTTCTTCCAGAGGCCGCGTCTGACAGAGCACAGTCAGGCTCATTGTTTTCCTTTGCTTTTTTCATTAAGTCTTGTGGAATAATCTAAGCACTAACTTTATGTACATACTAGATGCTTTCTGGGAACAAGGGTATTTCCACAGTAAATGCTTCTGGAACTAGAATAGCTTTTTTGCTTGTGCTTTTTTTTTTTTTT
>VXBL01001085.1:556177-588679 GCA_013400195.1 Aramus guarauna
TTTTAACATCTAGGTTGCTCAGTTCAGTAGAGGTCCAAATAATAGAGGATACTGTTACAGAGTTAGTGAAACTGCCTAGCAAGGATGGTTATAAGCATTAATGAATTCTAATTTTTATTTTAAATATACTCTGTGAAGGCCTTGCTTGCTATGGCAATTAATGTCTTATATAAGACATTCCTGCTGAGTAGTTTATTGGGGCTATTTATATTTCTGTTAATTTCTTTCAGTGCATAAATCCTGGTTTTGATCATAGTAAAATTAACAGAAACTGTGACCTTGTTTGCAATGGAAGCAAAATCTGGTGTTAGTTTTTTGCAATTCCTTTCAAAGTAGAGAGATTTTTCTGATATATGCCTGAGAAGCTAAATCCAGTGAATGCTTTTTCAGTGCTGCAGCCTCTTTGGAATATGACAGGTGCATCAGGGAGCTACAGAGATGTTTCAAAGGTTTCCAAAACCAACCAGCCCTTCCTTGGCCTAGCACAGACAGGCAGTGCAACACTTTCTTCTTGGGGATGTGTTGTGGATGAAGACTAATATATCGTTTCATGTTGCATGTTATTTTGGGTTTTTAATTTTTTCCTTAAGTTTGATTCTGGCCAAATTCTCATTGTTTACTTCAGTGCAAAGTTTCAGAGAGAGAATCTGTTAATTTGATTTCTAGTTTTGGAGCAAATTTTGTACTGAACCATTTGCCATGAGTAAATTATTTTTGTACTTGCTGTGGTTTGACTCAAGAGGCTTTCTGTTGATGTAGATTCTTCTGTATTGCCTACCTCATTCAAATTCAGTATCTGTTACCTAGTAGGAGAGATTCTCTTGAACTGAAGAGAGTTGTTCGTTCACAGGCGAACATCAGTGGTGTTGAATTACTAGCTTGTAAAGTATGGATCTGATCACTAGGTCCAATCGTCTGAGCACAGACTGGTGAGTGATTTGTAGGCTGTATTTTGCAACTGACCATAGTCTTTATGACAGTAAGACCAGAGATTAACCTGTCTCTTCATTTTATGAAAGTATCAGACGTAAGGAATGTCATTCTCTGTTCACAGGGTAAAAGACACTTGAATTCAAAAGAATGAGCACAAGAGGTCCTTCTTCAGGTTTCAGACCTAGGATAGGTCTTTTGTGTGTTCCACTTCACTGATTAAAATCAAAATTAAAGAAAAAAAGCTGCAGAACCACATTATTCTGGATCAGAGGGAATATCTTATACATCCCTCAATTTGGAAATAACGGAATGGATATTGCTGCTTTTTATTTTTGTGTTTGAAACTATGTAGTGTAAAAACATTGTGTATGCCTGTGAGAATTGAGAGAACTGATCACTTGGAATTGAAACTCCAACCATAGTGAAATGAAATAGTTGAAAAGCAATCATTTTTGTCCCCAAGAGTAACATTGATTTTCTCAGTTGGGAGCATATAGCATTTATGTACTCTTGGAGACATGGTTTTGTTTCAAAGAAATTTTTTCTTTGTTTCGATAGGCTGGCCTAGAATTAAAAGACTTACAAATGTCTTAGATGCTTTTGAAATCTATATTCTTGATTAGTGTATAGGATCACTGCTGAAGGTGACCATGAATAATAAAAAAGGAAAATACTACTATATTTCAGCTATAAGCTGAAATCTAGCTAAAGCAGTAATCTTGACATTCAGGTTCCAGAACCTGAGTTGAAGTTAAAAAGCAAGAATTCAAAAAGTAATTCAATTCTTTTGAGTGCTATGAATATTTAGGACCAGAAGGAAGAACACTAAGAACTTGAATTACTTGAAAACTTAGAGCCAAGAAGGCTCTAAGAAAACAAAGGTCTTTTTTAAACAATATCCGCTAATTGATAAGCATTTTTCTGACTGAGAAATGACTGCTTGTTTTATGCAGGCAGATGCAGCAGAAGAGTCAAAGGTAACTTGGCCAGTGCCACAGATGATGTGTGTTTGAAAAGGCAAATAAAAACCCTAACCACAAAATATCACAGGATTAAAAGCAGTTGTCCATAATATGCCGTATCTGTTCAATCATCTAGTCTTCTAAATAAAAGGGAGATGCTCATCTCAGAGAATGGATAAGAGTTCTTTTAAGATAGCTGTACTATTTAATATTTTACAGTAGAGGTACTGGTGCGATTTTAGGTACGTTCCAAGATATGCTGAAAAGATACAGAAGCATAAATTGACCTTTAATGGGAGGAAAGATTGCAAATGCTGATCAGAAGTAATGTCGGGAAGGGTGCTTAGCAAGTGCTATCAAAGACATTCAGTTAGAAAGCTTTTGCCTAGTAAAGCAGGATTTCCGCAGAGATAATAGAAACTTCAACTGGCAAAAATTCTAATGTAATTTACCTAGACTTGATAAACTTAACTTTCATCACATCCCTGCAGAAAAGAATAATGCATCATATCAGCAAAAAATAGTAGTAAGCAAACTTGCGGTGTACACAGAGAGGTACGTGGGGGACCACAAAGAATGCTCGTGCACAGACTCAATAGGATTAATAAAGTAACATCACCATTCTCCTCTATTGTACCATACAGCTCACAGATCTGGGGCTTTTTCAGTTTGCTTATTTGGGTTTTTTAAGAAAAACTGGTTCGCTGATATTGCTGTACATTACAGAAGGTTCTTCCCAGCATTTTTTTAATAATAATCTATGTATTTCCACTTCATGTTTTGTGTATCATGTTACCATTACCTTGCATGTTTTCTGCATTGCTTTAATTTTTATACTTGCCTCTCAGCTCTTGAATTATCCTCTTCATCTTGAATTCTGTTGCCTCTCTATATGACTACATCCTACTTTAGCACCATTATCATCTTTCTTGGTTATCTTGTCCACTGTTGATATGTCTGTTATCGATATAGGAGGAGAGGGACATATATCTGCTGTCTCTATAGTTTGACTGGAAACTATTTATTCAGCATTTTGTTAAATAGGTGACGCTGATGCAGGAAAAGAGAGTAAGTGGAATCTCAGAAGATTTGGTTTTCAGGCTATTTAAAGTTAATGTCTTCTTTTAATTTCTTTGCATTTTATAAGATTCAAATCATGGTTACTGAGCTTGTGATGGTCACTGTAAGAACTTTACTCCCTAGATCACATTTTTAAGGCAATTTGCCCAGAATATCTGTAGTAAAAAAACTGCATTGAAAATGTAGTTGAAACAAACTATTGTGAGCAAGTGCAGTATATAAGAATTTAAAATTATCAGAGCTACTACTACTCTCATGTAGTGTTTTAATTTAGAAGAGATTAGAGTTGTTAACCTGAATATTATACAATAGTTCAAAATTGTTCTCATCTGGGAAATAAAAATGCACATACTTTTTTAGGCAATTTTTTCTTTCTTGTGTTAAGAGTATGCAATTTTTTGTAGGGATAGTTTTGGCCAAAAAGATTTTCAACAAGTCAAAACAGCAAAATATTTGAAAACATGAAGGTGAAATACTGCTGAACTTCTAGATGATAAAGCTGGTGCTGGATTTTGGATTCAGATTCTGTGCTTTTCATGTTGGACACTGAGCCAATTAAGGGTAACACTGCCTTTCATGTTTGGTTCAGTTCAGGGGTACAGGCTTACAATAGTGTATTACATGCAGCCAGTGAGCTGGTGCTAAAGGGCTTTGTAGCGAACAGCCCCAAAATATAGTGGCTGTTGTGTTTTTGAAGCTGCTGCTGCTGCTGACTTTTGCAATAGTTGACTTATGTACTGCTCTGGGAGCCTAAAGTTGAGTCTCTTGGAGATCTCGCTCAAGTACTTTGCAAATGAGCACTACTAGTATGGAATGATGAGTGGAGTTCCTCACTGTGGGTACTAGACCTGCGGAAAGTCATAAAGGACTGCCGCAGAGGAACCAAATACCTTCAGAAAGGAATACGGCTTGTAGCTCAGCATCAGTGAAGTGGTATTCACTGGCTTGAGGCCATCAGCCATGTTGCTACCAAGGCTGTAAGCACCTCCTGATCTCTTCAACAGTGAAGTGCAGGCCTCGGGACAGCACACCTGTGCTATGCTGCGTGGTGCTCCTGCCCAGTGGGGCCCTGCAGACACCCCACTACTGGGAGCCCATCAACGGGCCATAGGGACAGGACGCTCTGCCTTCCCCAGGGTGGAGCTGGCTTTCCTCCACCTACAGGTATGCTTTTGATGTCCGGACAGATCCACTCCTCTTAGGTCTTGCTGTACTAGAGCTTTGTTGTCAACAGTGTAGCAGTTGAGAACCACTAGAAGTCATACTCCTGTCCATACGTGAAAGCAGTAGCTACCTCTGGCCTTGGATGTGATGTGACTGGTGAAAAGTGTGCTGCATCTTATTCAGTTATTTCTTAGTAATTTCAGTGGTACTTCACAAGTGTCCATGTATTTTTTTTTCTCCTAACACAACTGTGTTAAGTGGCTATCCTGACACCACATACCCACAGTACCCTGATATTCCATATGCTACTTTAGCGTTGAGTTGAAATATTTTTTAAAAGTGAAATTGACTTTCCATTTTCTATTAGCAATCTTTCTCTGCCAGGTGGAACAGGTGTAAAAATTTCCATAGTTCAGTTGATTTTCATCTCCAAAATACGTAGTACAATCAAAAAGAAAGGACAGAGCTTTCCTTTGCTAAGTTGAAAATGTTTTTAATTAATGCTTTTGGAGAAATAAAACAGCTGTGTTGGGTACCTGCAGTGTCTCATAATCTTAATACTATTTAAGCATTTCACATTTTTAAAGTACGTTAATTTGAAATAGATCAGAGTTGCATATTATGTAGCAATTACTAGAATTATCCATATTTTAAAGATGTCTCTTCCCATTGCAAATTGGCATTTCAATCAGCAGTTTTTAAAACCAATTGTTGCTTACAATATAAATGCAGTAATTGTCAGAAGGTTGTCAATTTAAACGTTCTTTTGAATGATGCTACACTGTGTCATTTGTTACTTCATCCGAGTTGAATTCTGAAGGTCAGATTTTTGTTTCTGAAATTCTTGACAGTATGTGAATAATTGTTACACAAGGTAGTTAATACTGTAGATGGAAGATTCACTTTATAATTTCTTTAATTTTATTGATCATTTTATTATGTCATTCCATTAATTGAAGCCATCCACTGGCTCATTTAGAATTCATGGACCAAATTCAGTCCCTATGAAGGCATATTTAACTCCCTCTGTAATTACACGTGCCATATTACTTCCACAGCGTTCATTCAAATTCTGATCAGCAGTACAGTCTCAGCTTAGTTTCCCTCTAGTATTGTTCACCATTTGCAGAGTAGCGATTTTTTGCGGAAATGTTTATGGAATGATTGTATCCACAGTGTGTTTCTGTGAACAAGAGATTTTTTTCTCCTGCTCATTAACCATCATTTGTCCAATCAGGAAGCAGAGGGAATATCAGAAATTATTTTTTCACTTAAAATCTTGATTGAATATTTATGAGTAACTGGAAAAAAAAAATCTGCATTGATTTGGAAGGCAGGAAAAAAGCTGTATGTGTCAGATAATTTATTTGAAATTAGCACTCAAAATAGCTCTTAGCAAGAGTTGAGTTCAATCTAAACCTGGTTATATTTACATAGTAGAAGTGTTTTCCCCAAAAGAAAATATGGGATACGAGAGACTTTAATTTAGCGTTGTTTCAACAACCAATGGCTAGAAATTAAAGCCACTTGGATACAAATTAGGAATATGGTGCATATTCGTAACAGAGCAGATGACTAGCCATCATAAGAAGCAGTGACAGTAACTGCTGAAGTCATCAAAGGTGATAAAATTCTGGAAACTATAATTTAATGCAATAAAAGTTATTGGACTTAGTGGTAAACAGGTGGAAGTATATAGCCTGTGGCATATGAAGGATCAAAGTAAAAAAACTAATGGTCCTCTGTGGTTCTTAAATCTACTAACATGTCAACTAAGTGGCAATCACAGCTAGTACTACTTCGAATTTTTATTCAATTTAGAATGTACAGTAGAACAACAATGGTATGCCTTTAAAGAAATTGGGGGGTTATCATGTTTTTGTAAGATAAAGAACCTTATAGATTTAAAAAGAGTTGCTAAATTTCTTGAATTACTTGCAGGGTTTTTTGGGTTTGTGCGGGTTTTTTGTCTTTTCTCTTAAAGTGTGATTAAGCAAATTATACAGGGATAGCTCTGCTATGCCAAGCCTATCTGCTCAGCTGGCTGTCCATAAAGGCTTAGAGCAATCAAATGAAAAAGCTGATTAATACATTTAAGAAGTTATTCAGATATTACTAAAATATTAACTTCGTATTTGTTTGGCAGGGAACTGCATTGGTTGCGAACATTGGAGCTTTGTTGCTCTTGCTATGTTAAAGATGTAGTGATTTATTCAGCATGCATATTCCATTCAGCATTTATTTTTAGTGCTTTCAAACTCTTAAATTAGCCTTAAAATTGTGAGGTCTGCATTGACTGACTCACTAATGGGATCAGTTTGGGAAGGAAAAAATAGCAGTACAGCTTACGAACTCAAAAGTTTTGTTAAAATAACTTGAAGTTTAAATAAAAAAAAGGAGAAGACTGAGATAGATTACCACATTAAACCTGGAACTTCTATAGATCGTGCTGCTTTGCATTTAGTATGGAGGTCTGTGACCAAAGGGCAGGGACAGAACTCAGTATGTAAGAACGAGAACATGCCAGTGATAGTAAATCAGAGCTGTGAATTTCAGATCAGTTTGGGCTTTTAGTCAGATCTTCTATTTCAGATTAACACAGAACTAAATCCTTCAATTTTTCATTTGTCCTCAAATGTGTTCAGATGAGGCAATCTCCCATTGTTCAAATAGAAATTATCAAATACTATTGCATTAGTGTAACACAACATGGTAAAAAGGTTTCCTTTGTTATAATGTGCCTGCACAGTGTTTTCACAGTGTGGGCGTATAGTGGGTACCATCTGACTTCAAAATGTTGCGTGATATCAGTGTTATATAAGCATCATATAATTACTTAGCGTTGCTGGCTAGAATTATGACAATGACTGACTAATTCCTTCCAGTACCTTAGGGGGGCCTACAGGAAAGCTGGAGAGGAACTGTTTACAAGGGCATGGAGTGATAGGACAAGGGGTGATGGCCCTAAGCTGAAAGAGGGTCGATTTAGATTAGATATTAGGAAGAAATTCTTTACTGTGAGGGTGGTGAGGCCCTGGAACAGGTTGCCCAGAGAAACTGTGGATGCCCTATCCCCTACCTGGAAGTGTTCAAGGCCAGGTTGGATGGGGCCTTGAGCAACCTGGCCTAGTGGAGGGTGTCCCTGCCCATGGCAGGGGGTTGGAACTAGATGATCTTTGAGGTCTCTTCCAATCCAAACCATTCTATGACTAATCATGTTTTTATTTATTTGTGTCTCATGTAGTCACGACACTAAGTTCTTTCAACTACTGGATTTATTTAAACATCTCTTCAAGTTTATACTATTTCTTGTTAGTAACTATGAATTTCAGGTTTTTAAGAGTTTCTGAAGCCATCAGATTGCTTTCTTCCCAGATTGCATTTTTTAGTTCAGTATGGTAAGTAACAGAAGTAATCGTGTTTGCATAACAATGGACTGTGAGAACTGGGACCTTCTTGAGCACGCAAGGTA
Organism: Aramus guarauna; assembly: GCA_013400195.1. Lineage (NCBI taxonomy): Eukaryota > Metazoa > Chordata > Aves > Gruiformes > Aramidae > Aramus > Aramus guarauna. Next base: position 563,789 of record VXBL01001085.1, read on the forward strand.
AATTTAAATATGAACTGTCAAGTGAGCTAGATGTTAGTGTGCCAGATGTGCGATGTACATGGTTAATACTCTGAAGTACCTAATTTAAACACTTTCAACAGGAGCCATGCTGAGTAATCATGGATTAACTGTTGGCTGCAGAATGCCCATTTTTGACTTCCAAATATATTTTTAATACCCTATATAGCTTGTTTTCAGCAAAGTAAAACCTGCCCACTGTAGACTCCATTCATAACTGCACATAAATAATCGGGAGTGATATTGTAATCTTAGAAATACTACCTGAGAGGAGAATTCTGTATTTGTGGTCACTAAAAGGAAAAAAACCCAACACCTACAAGAACTGTGGCAGGTTTTATCTTTATTTCTCTTTGACTTCCTCGGCCCTCTTTAAACTTCTAAAAATCAATGCTGATTAACTTTGTTAATCAGACAAACACTACCTCTTATGATTCCTCCTGTTCCTCCAGCTTTGTTGCTTTCCAGCTGTTGGCAGTCGTGTGCTTATGGGAGACTCTTTCCCAGGATCACAACATGGTTGAGGTAGGAAGACACTTCTGGAGATCGTCTAGTCCAATCCCCCTGCTCAAGCAGGGTCAGCTAGAGCAAATTGCCATCTCATGATACTTTCTTTTCCAGTTCTGTCTGTAGAAAGCAGATGAAACCCAGCTCATCTTGGGCAAGTGAAGAGCCCCTTGTATGGGCAAATATAAGTGTTGAAATAATTCCGTCTCTCCCTGTATTTGCTAACTCCAAGCCAAGGATTGTGTCTGGCCAGGACTGAAGAAAAGTTCCTATCAGGAAAAAAGTTCCATGGCCTCAGGTAACCATCACTTCCCCAAAAAGCTAAAAGGTCCCCAAGAATTGAGATGGATATAAAAGAAACACTATTATTTGACACCTGTTCTTAGCTCTTTAGAGTGAGCAATCCAAGCTTTAAGGATATAAGGTAACTTTAACAAAAATGTTTCATCTTTAGTACAAATCAGTAGCAGCTGTGATTCAGTAGTGCATACAACAGTCGGGATGAGGCATCCTAGCTGATAGTGAAGGATAAACTCTGAGTACTTCAGGCTAACATGACAATGACTAAAGCTCTCATCTCAGTAAGACTGGCCCAAGGATTTCAGTCAATGCCTACTGAAATGCTCTCTGGCTAACAGCCTTGAAATGTGGATCAGGCTTTAAAAGTAGAGCAGCTTCAGACAGATCAGAGAGATACTTTGTGCAACCAGGAGACCAAACCCCATGTGCTGTAGAGAATGTAAGGTCGGTAACAGTTTTATTAAGAGAGGGCAGATCACTTCACGTACGTATTTTGAGATAATGAAATCTCAGGAAGCTTAAGTTGATTGTTGAGGGAAGAAAGCATCAAAATAATGTAAATAAAGAGCAGTACTGCTGTGAATAGGAAACATTTTGTAGCACAAGTGCAAATGGATGGACGTCATCTAAGAAATGCTAATCAGTTAAAAAGATTCCCTTGCAAAAACGGGCTTTGTGCAGAAGATTCAGGAGTGCTTAGGAAGAGGTGCTTAGGGAGAGGCATCAGAATTTGACCTCACCTACTCCAAGGTGGAACAGCTAAAAGAGAAACGTGTATTAACAGACATGAAAAGGCTTTCTTAGGAGCAGTTGTGCATGCGTGAATTTCTGATCTTACAATATGGAAGAACTTTTTCTCCAGGTTTGTAAACTAAAAGCTGGAAAGCTGAATCAGTGATGGGAACACGTTGCTTTCACTTCTCTAATGCAAAAACAGATGGGTCCACATGGACTGAGATTGTTTTTCTGCCCCGTCTTCAAAACATTTTTCTTCCCTTCAATGACTACAAGCACAAAATTATAATAAATCTCTACTGTCAGATCTTAACAGGTCAGATTGTGCTCAGCACCATATCAGTATCAGGTACATTAGTCTGATTTAGTGTCTCAGATTACGATGTCACCTGTCACCTCAGCTTTCCCATTCATCTCCCAAGTTGTTCTTTGAACATTGAAGGAATAACATTTTCTGGTACCTGCTTGTAGGGCTGATGCGGTTTAGTTCACAAGGGCTCTGTTGGCTTGAAGCAGACCATGAGATTTCATCTGCAATTTCCAAGAAGTTGGTAGTGTAATTTTTAACTCTCCAAGTTTATTTCCTCATGTGAGACTGACAAGTATAGGTCACAGTGTGAGTTGTACTGGAGATTCTTTGACAAATTGCTCCCTGTTATTCTGCTTATGAGGATAATAACAACGTTTTCTGAAGCATGCTGAAGGAACTAACTTGTAGTTAGTTGTAGTTCTGTCCTCCAGATGCATACCAGGGAAGGATCTGGACCAGCAGTTTGTTGACTGAAAATCTAAGATTTTACTCCAGTTTGGTTTTGTTGGGGGGGAAAAGCTAAGCACAGTTAATGCAACTTTGAGGTAAGCTTAGCTCTCCAAATGCTCTTCTGTGGTTTTGCTACACTTAATTCATGTCATAGACCAACATAATACATACAATACAGAGAAACCCACTCAGGGAAATACGTTTTCCCATGTAGTAATCTTACTGTAAAGAGAGGTTCAGTGTAGGAGAAATCTCCCTTTTGCTGAGAAATCCAACAGCCTTGAAGCAGTGTGAGGCCAGCATGTGTGTACCACAGAGTGGAAAGGTTTCCAAAACCCACGGCCAGAGACTGCAGACCCGACGATCTGCGGTCACCTGTTCAACTGCGGTACCAACAAAACTCAGGACATAGCTGCTGGTTCAGTGGCTTCGTGATCATGACAACCCAGTTGTGGGAAGGACAGGATGCAAGTATTGAATTGTCTCTTTCATAAACTTCTGCACAGGCTACCTGGGCCTTGGAGCTGAGTGTCTAGGAATTGGGAGGATCACTCCTCTCCTTCCGGACAATTTGGCAAGGATGCATGGGTCAGGACTGCGGTGGTGCGTCGCCCCTTGGCAGTGCCTTAGTTTCCTCTGTTGAGGGCATGGGCCCGTTCCCTGGGAAGGGGGGGAGGAGCAGGGAGGGAGCAGTTGATTCCCAAACCACCATTTCTCCAGTGCATACCCCTGCACTTCTAGGGAGGATCTGGTCCTAGAGGGCCCATGTGAGGACACAGATTTGTGCTTAGGGGAGAATCAGCTCTGCGTAATAGTACAAACCACTACATAGTTTATTGTACAATGTAATAATCCTTCTTAGTGTTTTTATTTATATGCAAATTAGGAGGCTGCTAACAGTAGTAATAATTGTTGTTTTAGAACAATTGAAAGGATGTTGTAAAATAAATTGACTTAGAAGAGTGCTGAAAGAACTGTATTATTTATATTGCAAATATTTAGTGACTTTTAATTATGAGTGACTAATGTGCCTAGTTTTCATATTAATTCTAATAGGCAAAACAGAGGGCTTTTTCTCTTCTTTAGGTCTGTGTCCTGCAGATACTGTTACAGGATAATCTACTTCAGATAATAAAATAAAGCCTCCTAAAACAGGCAGAAAATGCAGGGGAAAATCTGTGACATAATCTGCCTTTCGTGATGAAGGAGGCTTAGCCTCACAGCCTAGTGACACCTTGGCAGCCTGAAGCTTAGTGTAGCTGTTTTAGCTATTCACTGTGGTACTTGAAGGTCATTTAAACAACTTGGGTTTAGAGTTGTTGGTTTTATTTTGCTGCTTTATCCACCTAATAAGCTGTTACTCAGAAAAGCTGAGCCTCTTCTACTTGGTCTGTGGGTACCTGTAAGGATTAAGTTTATATGTGAAGGCCTCAGAAATCAAGCCCTAATGAATGACAGTGGGGGGAGGAATTGTACTATTTGCACAATTAAGCAATATGCCTTTGCATATCACAATATTTACTATTTCATTTGATGCCAAGGTTTACAGCCTGATTTTTGCAAGGGGCACAATACGAAGTTGGAAGTGTTCTTAGTCATAAGAGAAATGAAGCTCACTCGGCTGAGCCCAGTAAGGCTTCCCACACAGCTAGGACAGTTGGAGTGGCATTGACGTCCTGCTTGACATGAAAGAGATTTTTTGCTTTTTAAACAGCTTTATTTATTCATTTGTGCCTAGTCTAGAAAGTCTTTTAAAACTTAAGTAGTTATGGTAAGAAATCTTTGTGTATGGTTACTTCTAATATCCTTCCTCATTTCCACCTTTCCTTTAAAAAATGTCATTAGCACTAAAATTACATTCAGTGATGAAAACGTATCAGGTGATGCTTTTTCTTTGCCCTTTTCTTGGGGACCAGAAGAGCAGAAGAAAGGAGGAATCTCTGGGATGTGAACACAGTATTCCAGCCTGAGACATGTTCTAATTTTGTTTGCAGAGCTTTCCAATTTATTCATGAACACAGGCAGGATCGAAGCTACATTTTTTGCATGAGGTCATAGTATACAGACTCTTCATCTAAATTCTAGATGCTGACTTCTTGCTCTGAGTGTCATTTGCTGTCACCCTGCAAACAGCAGAGCCACTACTTCAAGACACTTGGTGGGCAAGAAAAGTGCCATTTCTATTAAGGTAGATATATTTCTCCACTTGCCTCGGAAGACTTAAAAATGTTTCAGGAAAGAAATTTTCTTTTAGGATACAGTTGGGTTGGATAAAATTTCATGAGCCTCTGTCAGTCTCTACAGAGAGACCAACAGTAAAGATTGAAAGAAATCAGTTGAAGTGATAGACTTTGTCACTTGAAATACATCCTCTACAGCTAAGGAATAATGTTTTTACTTTTTGTAGGCTAGCATATTGAAGGATTTGCTTTGATTTTGATGCTATCCATTTAGAAGATCAGAAATTGTTTTCTTCAGCTTAATGGGCTTAACTTGGTTTAACAGGGGAAATACTACCAAACTTGCCAGGGTGAGAACAGAGTAACTTTCTTTTGTTCTCCATGGGACTGAGCACTCTGCACCTCTCACCCCTACCCAGTGAGTAACCACGCCAAAGGCCCTCATCTGTAAAAGCAGTTAGCACAAACTTAAAGTGAAATGCAAATGATACTTTGACCTTTTCTAAAAAGAGAAAAGCTCAGCTGTCGATGACAGAAATGACCAACAAAAAATGGCACAGATGCTCGCTGCTCTTTGTTTTCTTTGGTGGTTATCAGTCATATCTGCATCATCAGTATTCAAACTAACTCATCCTCCATTAATATACTGTTGTGAACTTGGCTGGTAAGTCACATACATCATTTAAAGAAAATCAAATCACGGCATAGATATCGGATGTCTGAAATTTTACTCACATTGTGACAAAGTGCTACTGGTATATTTAAATAGTAAACGTGTGGCTGCTAAACCTGGCAGATTTCATTTGTTATACAGTAATTTATTAAAATAATGCTACTGAGCATGAAAGTAGGCCATATATAGTATTTGCCTGTTCTGTAATTATAGACTGTATATGACATGAAAACCTGAGGCAAAAACTCTGCAAACTTTAATAGTGTCAGTGTTTTACTCTGAAAAATGACTGATTCTAACCCGGGAAAGGACTACAGATGTATCCACTGAGCAGCTCAAATGGCAGAGCTTGGTAAGAGAACTTCTTACCACTGAAATGACGGCACTAAATGTTCCATATATGGAAACGCACACTATACCTGCAAGTAATAAGCCTTCAAGACAGAGTTCCCAGATGGCAATATGTCACAATCTCGGCCATATGACAATTCCTGAAGCCGTGCGGGAGACTAAAAACTCAATTGTCTATGCGAGTGCTGTACATCTGTGCTGAGTTTCTCTCACATTTCTGTGTTTAAACAAAGTAAAATTCTTTTCCTTGTTTTGGTATTTGTGGTCCTCTGCTGCACTGCAGAGATTTTTCTAGCTAGTCACTGTGTTAGAACATTGATAGAACTCCAGATAGCTAGTGCTGCTCATCTCATCGGTCGCCATACGGCATTTCTAACTAATTCACAAGTTTAAAAACACTCATAATAAGACTTCCAGAGTATAATTATTTAACACCAAGCACTGAGAGGTTAGGAGTTCAAGTGAGAGGTTAACTGCTGCTGAAGGAACCACTAATAGGACTAGGTGAAACCTTCAGAGCTCCCCTTTTGTCAGAGAGCCATGACAGACTGTGGGATGTCCTAGGCTATTACTTCAACTTTAATTTGCACATTAATTTCAGCTATTCAGTCCATTGTGACTTAAATCTCTAATTGGATTCTGTATAGCTCTGCTTCAGCTACTTTGCTAGCCTAGAGTACATGGAATGACAGGTAGCCCACCCTCCCATAAAATCTGGGATGATCTTAAAAATCTCAGTATGACACACCTTTCACTGTTCTACATTCTCTGAGTTCTACAGGATCTTTTGGTTCCAGCTTCACCTTGTTCCACTTGTGTTCTGACTGCGGCCTTTGTAGGGTAAAATCACTGTATGTCTTCCTCTAGGTCAGTGTATTGATGCTGCTTGTTATGTATCATCTATAAACTTTGTCACACACAAAGAAAGGGGAGGAAAGACTCTCTTGGATCCTGACAGTTCATTTGGTTTCAGTGGAATTACATCAGACTTATTTTAGGTTTGCTGTGAATGAATCAAGCCCCATTCTTCTTGGTATGGGATTTACTCCTTTGCATGTTGTAGAAGCAGACTAAAAACTATGTTTGCTGAAATTTAAGACATTAAGAACAGTTGCTTTTGCATTTCAGTTTGTCCTTCTCTCAAAGGGGCTTGCAAGATGGTCACTTTATAAACGTAAGTGTGGCTGGTGAACTAATGTGGGTGTTTTATTTTGTGGGGAAAAATAAGTATGTCCCTGCTGGTAGCCTAAACAAACAAAAGATAATCAGACTTTCACTAACTAGCTTAGGTAGCAATGTGCTGCCTTTTTATTTTCCTTGTCTGTACTTAATGCCTCACTATCATGTAGATGTTTTAATGTCTATAGTTTATTGTCTTCAGCACCAAAAAAAGTAACTTTTAGATGATTTTTCTTATGCTTGCATATGTTGGTGTCAATGTGGTACCTCTGGAAACAAATCAAATGTATGCGTGATCCTAAGAAGAATGGGTGAGATCTGGCTTATCTGACATTAGAAGCAGATGTGTGATGGCTTTCAGTGGAGCCAGGAGAGGAAGTAGGCGCAGGGGTTAAGTAGTATCCATAGGGAGCTGGGGATTCCTCTCAAAGCTGTGCATGTAACTACCTTACCTTGTCCCCTTCACAAAATGCCAAAAGCTCACAGCACTTGCGGAAGCCAAGAGGAATTAAGGACCTCTGTGTCCATAGTCATTGCTCACTACCATGCAGGATTAAACATGAGAGGACTGGATTAAAAAAAAAAACCAAACCAAAAAGAACCCCCAAACTCTTGAGATCAAGAGTATCTTAATGAAGAAGGTGTGGCACTTGCTTGTAATTTGCCTGACTTACTAGTTTGCAGACACAAAATTGTATCAAATTCAGTTTAGAAAAAGGTAATAATAGTAGAAATAACACAATTTATTTCAACAAACATTCAGAAGGTTATACTACCGGGAAAAACACATACATTTTTTCTGAGAAGTGGTAAGCTACCTGTCTCATTCCGGGCACTACATTTTTTTATTGTTACGCTTATTATTGTAGTTCTAGGCATCCCAATAATCACCCAGAAATCTATTATATTAAGTTCTCTATGGCCTCATAATAAAAAGTATGCCCTTGATGTGAATAGCTAAGTCTACAAATAGAATATAAGGAATAGAAGATTATGGCAGAGAGAAGGGAATGCTATGAGGTACTGACATAGAATTCTTGTGGAATGCTTTGGTACATCAGCAAAATTATTGGGGGGTTTGTGGGGGGGGGGGGTGTTGGGGATTTTTTGGGGTTGGTTTGGTTTTTGTTTGGGGTTTTTTTGTTGTTTTTTTTTTGAGACATCTGGGCAAAAGGGAAATTCTGTGGAATGTGCAGAGGAAGTAAAGTTCCTTGGAAAATGCCAGCACTACTTCTCTTAGCTTCCAGGAATGTTTGCTTGAAAAATGTGACCAGTGAAGGCTGGCATCCTGATCTAATTATGAGTTGGAAGATAACCTATTGATACTTGCTAGGCTGACAAGTAAAGAGAGGAGGGGTTGAGAAGGACTTTGAAAATGAAGACAAGCAGTTTGTGCAGCATGGAAAACAGAACAAGTGGAAGGATACTGCCTTCCTGAAAGGCAATCTGAAAACCAAGTTTTCAGAAGCATTCAGGATGGATTTGAAGAGGGCATCAGTGTTGACATCAGTAAGGGAAGCCAGCAAGGGTCAACTTTGAGTGAAAAAGCTCTATTTTAGAGATGTTCTGCAGGAAGAAAAAGGCTGTATAACAAGATTTTATGACTGTGGAAGAGGTTCAAGGTGAAGATGTGCATTATATAAGCGCATGATTACCTGCATGTGACTATGCCCAAAGTTATGTGAAGCACTTGGGTGTAGCTGTGAAAAGATAAAAATCTGCTTTAAAACCTGTTGATGCCGAGCTACCAAATGCTTATACACAGATGGCAGTGAACTAGCTCAGATTGTAATTTGGCCAGGAGGAGTCAGCTCTGGTGCAAAGCACGGACCAGTTCATCAGCATATGGGGACCATGGCTGAGTTCATTTGCAGATGAGTATGTGCTGAAGAAGAAGAAAACAGGGTAAGAAAGACAAGGGATTCTCTTGGAATCCATAAAGAAAACAGTGAATGGTAAAGAGGATTGGTGGGAGAGGGGAAAAGAAAAATTCAGATAGGACAAAGTCACAGGAGCCGTAGGACAGCATGCTTTTTTAAAAAAGGACACAGTTGTCTACACTAGAATGGTTCTGGTTTGTTTTTTTTTTTAACTGCCTTTTATTTTTTTCACATGGAAGCGTGGTAAAGTTCTTGTGCAGAGATAAGAGCAAAACCAAAACAAGCTTTAGGAAGTCATTCAAGTAAAAGTTTCGATTTCTCCAGGTCTTGTTAATTCTGTAGTTACTGGCATTAGGAAAACTACGGAATTAAGTACTGAAAGCATATATAAAAACGATTGACAGTTCTATTCAATTTAAAAAGTGGAGATTAATTAAGAGGATTTTTATTTGCTTACTTTAAATAAAACCAAAGTGGAATACCAAAGTTGACAACAGCAGAATTAGGTATTCCACTGCAATATAGGTTCATGAATTTAAATTAAAAAGTCTGGCAGCGAGTTCCTATCTGTTTTCTATTAAAATTATGTTAACATTTTTGTGTCTTTAAGCCTGTATTTATAGCATCACACCACATTATTTAAAGCTTCTGAGCACCCTGGCTTTATTGCTATCAAATATTGATTGTTGCTTAGAGTTCAGAAGTTAATTAGTGCACAGGCACGAAGAAGAGCAAGTCAGTGAGATAATCATTATGCTGGTGGGTTAATTCAGTAGATAAAAATCTGAACACTGCAGTGAAATAGTGAGTAATTTCCTGCTTAGATGTTTGACAATTTAAGTCTAAAATACAGTGTTGCTACACGTGGTATAGTAGCTGTTTGTCAACTCATCAGTAAGACAAGTTTCATAGTAAATAGATCCTCAACATGGATAACGCATGGTTATAATAGTTTTAAAGTTGTATCATTAGGCTGCACCAGCTGAAAACCTACCTCAGAAAAATAATATGAATCTTCTTAGGGTTAACCTATGGCTTACGGATGTAACTTTCTGTAATTCTCAGCCTGTGTTCATATGCTTGTAGTTCTTCAGCAGTAACTTTTTAGGGCAGCACAAGATGCAGCAATGTTGATTATGTCTACAGGCCAGCACAGCCTCTCTCTCCTGTCACTTCCTACATGAATAGTAAATGGGAAAACACTTGATTTTTATCTTAGTGATGTATTTGTTTGTGTTATTCATAACGAAGTTGGATTCTGTCGAGAGTTTTCTTAGCAGAGTTGGAAAGTTCTTTTGTTCAGATGTGTTTATATAACAAGAAATGCTGGAATAAAAGTCAGGAACAATATAAGCAGCCAAGTAACAGCAATGTTCGCTAAGTCTGGATTTACTGGAATTCACCAGACTGCTCTTTAGCTGGAGCTGTAGTCAAGTATGAATCTGCTGTGAGACTTTAGACCTAATATGTTAATATATTCCTCCTGACAATAAATGACTACACGGATTCATTTGAAGAAAAATACGGCTCAAAGATGGAATAAAGTAGTGGTGAATCAAGCTTCTTATCCCTCGTAGTTATTATGCCAAAAGCAGGGTAGCAAATAAATACTGCTGGTGCTGAGCATTAAGTTTGCTCATTATAAATGCAGAGTCATGTACCAGTCTCCAGCATGATTTCATCTGGGAACATTGCCATAAGGATTACAAATGGCTTTCAGCCTGAAAATTGGTGTGTATTGCTTTAAACTTCCAGTGGGGAGTTGGCAATTTATCCTTCAGATAATCATCTTGTGTTAAGTTGAACATCTTACTGTAACTTTTTTTGCTACATGATAAACCAGCTCCTATGAATAATTTACTACAACTGGCAACCCACTTCAGCTCTGAAGTCTTTATCAACTCTGGTGGCTTTTCAAAGTTTAATAATAAACTTGGAGCCAAAAACCTCATTGCACTTAAAGTCAATGCAATTTCAGTGTTAATTGCAACAGGAATTACAATTTGACCTTTATGGCAAACTTCTCACGAATAGAAACTCTGCATCGCATCATTGTGAGGACAAAGCTGTGTGTTTGTGTCCAAGCAAGCAGAGCTTCCTTACCTTCCTTTGTACTCTAACAACATCATGGTTCTTTGTGCAGATTTTATTTCACATACGTGTTTGAAATATTTTCACTGGGCAAAAGATTGGTTGAATTACCTGGGCCTTCACCGCACTCTCTCGTGGCAGATGTAGGATGTGTCTTGTACTGCACCACTGCAACGCACACATAGGATGTGAGTATCCCACCAAAATTATCGTTCTAGCCCTACAGGAAGCCTGCCACAGTAATCCAGTTGGTATTTTTCTAGAAAGAACAGCAACACCTTTCAGTTTGCCAGGCCCTGACGGACTGGCTGGCTGGCTGATGTGTACCAGTGAAGTCTGTCCGAAGCTTTTGGTCCGCTCTGTCTGGTGAGGCTGAGCCTCGCTGCTCTTAAGAAGGAACTGAAGTACTAACGTGATTTTGCAAATTGTGCTTAGCATGATTTACACACACACACACACACACACACACACACCCCCCCGTGGAAACAAAGGTAGCCAAATCTTGTCAAATGATCCCGAACACCAGGAAAGAAGTATCTGCTACATGTGTGTCCTAGATTCAGCATGCATTATCTCAGTTCTAACCTTTTATGAATCACAAACTTTTTTTTTTTTTTTCAATTTTGAGCATTCTTGTGCAGATCTGCTTTTTGCTATGCTCAGTTATGCCCGCGGCACTTGCATGAGCTCTGCGCATGTTTTTCCCAGTTAGTACTAGCTTAGTAGAGGATGAACTCCTTGGCAGTTAGATGGTTGGCTCTGCAAGCAGTATTTCACGATTACAGCTGAAAGCAGAATTTGTCTCGGATGAGATAGGTGGAATAGAAGAGCAAGAGGACTGTTTGTTGTGAATGTGACAATTGAGATTCAGGGCAGACTGTGACTCCAGGCATGATCTCTCCTTTTTCTGTTCCATGCTGATTTGCTACATACACAAGATTGTATCAAGAGGGACAAGGAGTCCCTGAATTCCCCAAAAATAAGCAAGGGTATGGCTTGGTCTAATGGCAAATAAAGGGTGAAGCTGCTTCTCCTTTATTCTAGAGTTGGACTGGGTAGCAGTACTGCATACAACTTCTGTTTTCATTGCAATATTGTAAGTTTTCCTGATATTCAAGCACATTTTCAGAAAAAGTTAGGCTTAGCATATGAAATAGAAAAAATAACATATAGCAAATTAGCTCACCTGAAATGCAGGTGGGGAAAACAGTTAGGACACCAAATTTTCTCTAATAGTTCCGAGTCATTATGAAGATTTCTTGAGAATCCTAGTCTACACTGCTGTCAACTACTACTTACTTGTGTTTTCATCTTTTAGCTGTCTTTCTAGGACAAAAAAATTTTGTTCTTAAAAAAAATTGTTTAGAAAAAATAACAAGTATGTCTTGACTAAATCTCACTGTTTCACCTTATGAAGATTTTTGGGAACCATTTTATTAGTTTTATTAATGTGATACCAATCTCAGTTTGCTTGTTTTATATTTTGTCTTAATGTGAATAATCAGATTATTAGGTGCAGCAAATGGGAAGTGAAGCAATATACTTAGGACATTTCTAAGAAAATAAATTCAAGAAAGCTATGGAATAATTGGTCCTTTAGTTGGAAGATGCCATTTTACAGGCACAAGGCTATTTGCAGGCCAAGTTTCTCAGCAGTTATTTAAAAAAAAAAAAAAAAGGAAACAGTTTACACAAAACCCCACCTCTTACAGTCCAGAGGAAGATGAGTTATGAAGGTGATTAGTTATGAGACTGTTCTTTGAGAACACAAGTGTGCTGTTGACTCTGACACTTTGTGGATCACAAATCCTGCGTACAATTTTACAGAGTTTCTAACTGTCAGTAATGCTGAATCCTTGTAATTTTGCTTTTTGAGAAGGTAAGTGCCTTTTGTCGAACCTAACTGATTTCCTGAACAAAGGTGCTCCCTTCTGGTTGCCCAGGAGACATAGTTGTACATCAATACTGTTACCAGGAAAAAAAATAGATGGTAAAGTGCTGTGGGCTAGAACAGACTAATGAAATGTAAGAAGGCTTATTTTGTTACAAAATAAGGGAGTCATTTGGGCTTTTTTAATCATGTGCTTTGGTACCAATATCCAAGCAAGAGTCTTTCTGCTGAAATTCAATAGCTCCTCAGGGAGTATATACATGATTGTGATGTGAAAATGTGTGGTTGTGTTTTGCTGAGGCTGCGTCTCCAGTGAAAGTGCAAAGGAACTTTGAATGCTGTAAATCAGCATACAGTCTTGACTTCAGTGGAACTAAGCAAATGTTGGGCTATTGAGTCTCCAGTCCCTTGAACAAGGACTGCTGTGACACTTGCTGTTGTAGCAGAAATGAAAGGTTCAAGTTCTGAGTAAAATTTTCAAAGTTACCCTAACAACTTCATAGTCCATATTCAATATTCAGTCATTTGGGCTTCCAAGGCAGTACTGGAGCGATTATTCAAAATCACTTTCCTAATTATTGCAAGATTTCTATCCGGTTGTGTTAGTTGATGGTGATGTTGCAATATTGTAGGAGCAAATGTATTGGTAAAAATGTGTTTTGCCTGTATCTTCTGAAGTGTTTTAAACTGAAGTGCCTCAGTTGTCCATTTTGTGCTGAAGTAGACTGCAAAATAGCTAGCATACTTGTTGATGCTTGTTAAAAGCATCCTCTTGAAGAAGGACAGTTGTAGGCATTTTTCTATTTAACAACTTAGATCACAAGTACAAACTGGTTTTTATAGGGCTACACATAAGATGATAAAACATAAGCATGGTTTTAATCTGTAAGATCATATTTTACCTGAAGGTCAATTTAAAATATGATCAATAAAAAGTCATATATGTGCATACCTAGTAAGTACATTATGAGAAGGTAGTTCAATTCAGCTGCTTACTCTCCTATGGCCCACTCCAGAAGGGTAATTTGTGTATCATCTTCAAACAAAAAAAACCAAACCCCAAACCACAAAAAAACACCACAAAACCAAAATGGATGTCCTCCCTTCATCCTGACATAGTTACTATTGTGCACTCTCAGTGCAGGTACTGTTTCATTCTTGGGCAGGGGAAAGGAGCCAGGGACTGTCCATAGGTTTTAAAAAAAGTTTTCTGGCCAAGTGCAACACAAACCAATACCTCGCCATGCGCTAGCACGCTGCTCAAGTAGAATTTGTAGAGAGTACGTGCTTTTGATGTGATCCCTCCATTAGAAAAACATAGTACTCAAATTACCAGGTTGAGCAATGTTTTCGATTCTGAAATAAGATATGTGGATAACATACTAAAGTACTTACATATAGAATAATTAAATAATATCCGTATTACTGGATAAGCAAAGCAACATCCTGAAAGAGCCTGGTTAGATGGACTAACTGCCACCATACCACAGTCTGTTTCAGTCTGAGCTTATTTTTACATGCCCCTTGCAAGCGGAAAGGTGCCTTTCCCAGGGCTGGGTGAGAATACAAGCTTTCACACCTCTTTTTTTCTAAACTGGTACACAGTGAAAAATGAAGCGATATTAGCAGGTAGGGTGAGCTCTCTAAAGATAAGCCACAACCTGCTAATTAAATCTATTCAGCCTAACTGCATTTGATTGTTATATTTCTGTAAGTTTTGCCAACAAACAGAATTGAGTAATTCCCCCAGCCAGAGCCATCATTGCTGCTTCTGCCCAGAAAGATGCTCAGATTGAACCATTGCTGATTTGACATCCAAAAAAAAGCTGGTGGAGTTGTACTATGACTTGAGCTTGCTTTATCCAGGAAGATGAAATGATTATCGGGAGCCTTCAGGCCAGTCTGTGAAAGGCTGAGGAGATAGTGTTAATAAAAACAACTCAGCCCGGAGGGTCTGCAGGTACACCACTTTTTTTGCACAAGCAGCCCTGAGCTATAGTGTACACTTCTTAGAGTTACAGCCAAGACTGCTCACTTGTTTTCAGTGACTGTGGATCTTTAAGAAAATTAAAAAATGCAAAATCCCTTTATTTTCTTCTACCATGTTTTCTGTAGTGACAATGTGCTGAAAAAATGGAATTAACAAATCACTTCCTATTAGTAAAAAAATGCAAATAATTGACAATTTCCCCTCTCATTTTTCTGGTAATACTTTTAGGTAAGAGGCAAATGAGCTGCAACTAAATATTCATCTGTAGAGTCAGTGTGTCCTAACAATTCCCTTTGAAGATAGTCTTGATCTTACTGCCTTGTTGTATCACTACCTCAATCTCTCTCCAAAAAAAGGATCTGGATAGATCTTAAACATATCTAAAATAGTTGCTGTTGGTCTGTCTAGAAAGTGCATTCTAAATGTTTATTGCTCTTCTAAAGCATCTGTTTTGTTTACAGGAACGTTAATTATCTAACTGACGGGTGCAGTCTGTTGGGGTGTGGGCTTGTTAGTCCTTCTGCAGTTCTTGGCAGTTTACTTCAATCAGTAGTAACCAACCATTTCAGAAATGCACTCTGCTAAGTTTTATTTATTTTTATTTATCTTTTATTTACCCTTCTCTTCTCCTGTAAAGCATGACTGAACCCATTCAGCTTTTCTCCATTTAGACTCTTTAAAGCTAGACTCACCTCAGTTCAGCCAGCTCAGAGTTCTGTTATTTCTGTGGGGTGAAAAGAATGAAGCTTGACAAAGGGGGTCAAACCTTTGATCAGTGAAAATCACTAATGGCAACTTCGTTAACTTTTATGCAACTATGTCAGTTTACATTTGCTGCGATCTGCCCTGGAAGTGTTCCAGGAGGGTAAACAGAGGATGTAGTCTTGCACAGAAACACGACCATTTGTTTTGATCTGTATTTAATCCTTGCATTGACTGATTTCAGTATTCAAAGTTGCTTTTTTTATATTAAGCCCCCAAATCTCTCCTCAGTTCTGGTTTGTTCTGTTGCTCTGCTTTCTCTCCTATTTGCAATTAATTTTCTATCAGAGTTTTCACAAATAAGAATACACACATACAAAACAAGCTATAACATCAACAATGAAGAGATACCAGGAGATGGTACCATCAGCCTCTGGGAACAGGAAAGATTCTCAAATACACGCAGCATAATACCCAGCCCTTCTTTGTTACAGACACGTAGCATGGATGCAGTAAGATGACAGGGACATTAATTTGGTGCTTCTGTCCAGCTCTTGTCTGTTGTGACTCTGATACCACTGTAGTTGTCAAAGCCTTACTCATGCCCTTATTGGGTATGGCCGCTAAAGCATGATGTTGCCATTTCATCTTTCTCACAGTCCTCTCAAGAAAAAGGTCTGATTTTAGCAAAATAAATTCTATTTGTGATTAGCAGACAGACAATCCTGATACAGCCCTGTGTTACCTTTCTGGGCTTATATGTAACCCATTGTCTTCAAGAGGACACATTATTGACACTTACAGGCAAGCTCACCTTCCTTCCCCTTCTTTTTCTTTCTCCTAGAGAAGCCTCCCACATATCTGTATCATATAGAGTGGAAAGAATTTGGGTAATATGATAGTCTCATGCCTTCAGTCGTAAGTGTAATCACTGAGGCCTATGAGAGCACTCCTTTGCTACAAATCCAGCGCAGCCAGTGTCTGGTTCCTTTTTCCAGTCTCTTGTGTCTGTGTGTATTGACATATACAAAATAAAATGAGAACAAATAGCCTAAAACACAGCCATTCTGTTCTCTCTCCTGCCTTGTGTCTGTCACCAACTGCTAATAAATTTTTATTGTATATACTAGATTCTGGTTAGCTGCCTCAAATTTGTTTTTTAGCATTTGTTTGTAGAAAACCTTCATTTATCTTTCTATCTGTTGTATAAAAGATTGAGATCCTTCCTGCTGGACTGCTGTGCTGCTGTTTGCTTTCTTACCTCTCCAGTTAGGTATTATCCTCAGATGAAATAGTCTAATTAGAGTTGATAGCAAAACTCAAGCTAATGTCATTTCCTGCTCAAGGGTGTACATCTTGCTTTTTAAAGACCCATGGTGCACGACCATAAGAAACAGAAGTAAAAAGGCACACAATGAGACAATAATCAGTTTTGTTTGCGTATTTCCTATTAAGTAGTTAACCAACATTTACTTGTTGGTAACAGTTAACAATTAATTGTTAATTTAGAACAACTTTTAAAATGTTATGTTACCTCCTGCATGAAAGGAAATAAATTAAAAGCCACTATGGGGTCAGCCTACTGCTATTCAGCACATTTGTCTTTGCTATTAGTTTTTTGTAAAAGTGCTGCTTCTGTCTAGAAGCCACAAATCTTGTTTGTGCTTCCTATTGCAGAATGTTTATTACACAAGCAATCAGCAGCTCCATGTGGGTGTTCTGAGTCCCACTGTCGACGACGATGACAACAGATGCCTGGTGGATGTGAACAGCAGGCCCAGGCTCATTGAATGCAATTATGCCAAAGCCAAGAGAATGAAGCTTTACTGGCAGTTTACTCAGGTAATTCTTACTTAGCAGACGTATCAGAAAGTTCAAAAGCTCTGTTTCAGAATCCAAAGTTTGAGTAATCTGTTCACTAACAGAAGAGAACCAGATTTATCCTTGCTTTGTTTGCATGGAGCCAGGAAGCTATGTTTACATTTGATCTCAATGTCAGCTACCTCAGGAGGTTATAAAACTTGTATTTTATTTTCTGACTTCATGATAAATTACTTGTTTCTAAGGCAAAGTGACTGCTACAGAATTATATATTAAAAAAAAAAGTTATTTTGGTAGAGTCAGATGCAAAGAAGTAACCTGTTTAGGAACAGGAAACGATGCTTTTTTGTCATCATTTGGTTTTTTTAGACGTAGGAACTCAGAAAAGGGGGGTAGTGGGTCACTGATCATAACATGAGCTACTTTTGCAGTTCCTGACTTAAAAAGGCTAATGCTTTTATGCATGTGTGTGTGAGAGAGAGATAAAAAGAAGTGCAAGTGAAGGCTGAGAAGTGATTTTACAGTGATGAGAATGATGGTAGGACACTGAGTCTAGCACTGGTGTCCACACTTTGTAACTGATTTAGAAATACAAGGGAGAACTATAAAGAAGCTACAAAAGTTCTGAGGCTAGAAAACATGCTCTGCAATATAATGCTTATGGAGATCACTCTGTTCAGTTCAGCTAAGAGGAACTGGCAAGGTGACTCAAAGTATATCAGTGTTTCCACAGAGGGACATAGGTTACTTATCCCAAAGACAAAACAGGTTCCAATGGTTGGAAGCTAATCAAATTTGGTCTTTCAGAGGAAGGTAAAATTTTGTTAAGGTAAGAATTAAGGCATTGGAAGTTTACCATGTCAGGTACTGACATGTCAGTTGCTTAGGATAAATAAAATGAGATTACAATACTTTCTAAAACAAGTACCTGATTTAGCTTCCATGAAAAATTTAACAGCTAGTATGAGTTTGACCGGTCACTGTGGCCATCTCTGCACTTGATTTTTGATACCATTTTTAAAAAGTGTAATTAACATATTTATTTAATTATTTCAGTAACATTTTAGTGCAGTCCACCTATTTGGTGATTGCTCTGTATAACCCAACCCTTTGGTGACAATTAATGGTTTCTACTCAAGAATACTGCTGCTGTTTTTTAATACTCATCATGTTAGATCTGATTTGGGTGGCAGCAGTAAAATGCATGGATAATTTAACTATTAGAAGCTTCAGAAATTATATTTAACTACTTTAGGGTTTTTTTCTGTCTGTATTTCCATTCCATGTTCCAAATACAATCTCCCAATGAAGGTACAGTGCTGTTAAACTAGACTCTTATGGACTGTACTTAAGTCTTCTACAAAGAAACTTCTGCCCAGGAGAAGTGAAAGCTAATTAGTTCTTTCTTTATGATAAATTAAGAGACAAATGAAATAATTCAAAGCTTGCTGTTCAAAAAGGATTTTGTTAACAGCCCATGCAATTAAAATACCATTATTTCTCAACATACCACATAGTATACAAGCCCTTGTATGTTCTGTAAGTTAGAAGAAAGCTAGTGAGAGTAATCAAGGCTTGCCAAGATCAACTGATGAACTCCATTTGAAATGCCTCTATTTAGTATGGTGAATGGATGCGTTCCTGTGAATACACTGGGAGCTGTCTATCTGAAAAGAGTCTTTTTTATTACATTTTTAAAGCTCTAGTATTTATTTTCCATATTATGCAGCAAGCAGAACTGCTGAAAATAATCAGGACTGTAAGTATCGATGTTTATGTAGTCTTGAAGCCTGTGAAATATTAATTAAATTTAGATGCTGGCCATAGCTTTTTATAGCACCTTCCTTTGGCTGCAAGTATGCTTTGACAGCTCTTTGGATTCTGTAGCCATCCAACAAGAATGTCTGATGATACAGATAATTAAAAATATAGCAGTGCAAGTAGAGAATTGTCTCAGGGAATGGGAACAAGACTTACCAACCAGAGCATGATAAATCAATTGAACTAGATTTCCCTGACCAGCACAAAAGTCAGTATTTGCCCTGCATTCCAGACATGTATCTTAAAATTTGAATGAGGAAACGTTCTCATTTTTCTGCCAAATACACTATATTCTGAGAGGCACCGTGATAGTCTGTGGTGGGACATGGACTTCAGTCCGGTTGATAGAAGACTGTACAGCTTTTTGGAGAAAGGATTCTTCAGGTAACGGTTTCCTCCTCCCTTGCATTGTTGAAATGTAATGATGAGAGAAATCCTTATGACAAAAGTGGAAAATAGAGGTCACCCTCAGCTAGCAGTCTTGCTTCTGTAGATCTGCTGTGAGAAGCAGAAAAGGCCTTGACTTTATGTGAGCACTGCTCAGCAGTAACGAAAACATCCCTGTGTTATCAACGCTCTTTTCAGCACAAACCAAAACACAGCCCCATACCAGCTACTATGAAGAAAATTAACTCTACCCCAGCCAAAACCAGCACACACACTCAGATGTCTACTGCTACCTTGCGGACAAAATAGTGGTTTAAATGGGCACTCATATAGAGGGAACCGCCACCAGTACTTCAAACTGGTTTCATTGTATATCATGCTGGCTGCCTTGGGAGATTGTGGTATCCTTCTGTACAGGACAAACTTGCATTGAGCATTCAACGCTTGTACTGTGTGTTTGTATAATCAGGATCCATCTGAGCAAATTTCCATGCTCCACAGTTTTGTACAGCTGCCAAATGCAACGAGACCCACTAAAATGTAGGCTTCAGTGACATCCTTCCTTCCACGGCTTCTTCAAGTGTTTATAACTGTAATTATGTCAAATTATGTAAATTAGCCCTGAAAAGACACCCGTCAACTGGGTAGTGCTCAAGAATTTTATTGTTCAGGTTGTTTGTCAAGTCTTCTCTTAGGGAAATGCTTATTTTGGGAATACGTTTATGCTGAAAAGTCTTCTAGGTGTTTGCTAGTTCACCTAGTTCAGTCTGTCTCACCACTTTCTCATTTAATCAGAACAAAATTAAGACTTTATAGAAAAAGAGTAAGTAATCACCAGAAATTACATGAGGCAGAGAGGATGGAATTACAAGAATTACATGGTAGTAAAATGGTCAGAATTTTACTAAAATACTAATTTAAACATGATATCAAGGAAGCTGGCATCATGAACCATTAGGAAAGCAAAAAGTAACCTCAGTTGCCACCAAGTTCCCCTTACTTAGTACTAAACAATTAATGAGGCTCACACCCTGTGAGCTCTTTATGGCAAGGAGCAGGTGTACATGCAGAGTGCTGGCAGGAGCAGTTTGCTCCTTCACATAACCAAATGCTTGCAGGAAGCACCCAGTCAGCCACGCATGTGCGTGACAGTCACTGTTCACATGCTCAGTAAAGCTGCTGTCCTTGGGACTCCCGTAGTGATTGCGTTATGTCATCTGTTGTGTGACAGAGAAGGAAGGGGCTCTGACATGTAGGAGGTAGAAACCAGTGCACCTGGACAGGTAACTCCTTGCAACATCTTTCAGTAGAAACTGCTTATGGCCAAAACCATGCTCTTCTGAACTGACTATCTGATACTATTAAGTTTGTTCTGTGTACTAAGAAATACTACATTCTAAATGCTGCAGTCAGGTTTTTTTTGAGAGTGTATTGGTTTGGGGTTTTTTTTTAAGAAGTTTCTTAGTTTCCAGTTTTCTCAGGTTTATTGCTGATAGAAAGGCAGTTGTGACGTAATGCCTGCCCTGAGTAAAATTCATCTCTACGTACATCACCTGGGTGACAGCAGGTCATCTAGAAAGTACACTTGCAGCATGTAAGGACTCCTCCAGCAGCATAACAAAGGCAAAAGGAGGAAGGCTTTCTCTGTAATTACGCTTTATCTTGAACGGTCTTCATGTTTTTATTTAGTCGGAATGGGCTGTGACTGTCTTTTAGGCTTCTAACCAGACTAGCTATGCTGTCACTATTTGCTGTTGTGAGGAATGTGGCAGGTGAGGGCTCTGTATAGAAGAGAGGTGTAAGAAAGGATACGAGGCAGAGCTAAAAACCTGAGACAAACCCTTGTAAGGCTGTTCCATGCTGAATTCTTTCCAGTACAGCAAGCTCTGTTAATTTAAGTAATTTAGCTTACAGTGCAGTTGCCATAGAAAGGTAAGAAGAGTGTGCATCAATAGGGATGGACACTCATCGCAGACCTCATGGGAGGGAGAGGCTGTGCAGAGCTGATGCTCAGCACTATCGTGTACCCATATCCACTAGCAGTCGCGTCCGCCTCCAATGCTAAGATTGCTGTTACGTCTTATGGAGAATTGTGATTCTAGTCAGTGCTGGAGGTTTCCACAAGAAATGTGCCAGTTCAGAAGTGTTCAGAGGGAGTGCTTTATGCTATCCCAAGGAGCTGTAAATAAAATTTGTTGCTGACAATTGTAGCTACCATAAATATAATTTCCCAAATATCGTAGTAGGAATTGCTTTGGAAGGAAAAGGGAAGATATATGAGAGTGAACGAATTACTCAGTTGTTACAGTATTCCACAAATAAACATGAGGATTCAGATCTCACTTAAATAGGTATTAGATAATAGATAGATATTCTGTGTAGCTACATAAAGAAAGAAAAGACCTTAAAATTACTGAAAGCATTTACATCTTGTTCCTCCTACAGATTTTGGCCTTTGCCAGACAGTCATTCTGAATTATTCTTACCTGCATTTACCTTATGAAATTAAAGGATGTGTAGTACTACTGCTAGCTAGAACTGTTACCCATAACCACATCCCAAACATTTAAGAGAATGCAGGGTGCAGGACTGCGTGGCAAGATTAAACTTGGAGGCCTGTAAAGCAAGCAGAGAATCTCTGTACCAATTTCATATGCCCCCTTGCTGAGCAGACACAGTGCAGAAGTAGATGCTAAACAGCAACCAGTTTCCTTCTAATGTCCACTCCCCATTTTCAACATAAGCCAAGGACATCAGTATACAAGAGGGATTAATTTCAGAAGAGCTGTGTGCCTAAGGGAACAATTGTCCCCATTAACTTCTTCAGATTCTTCCATTCTGAGAGCCACGGGGTAGAAAAGCAGCATCATTAATTTATCAAGAATTTGAATTTATGCTCTACTTCTAACCCCAAAAGATGCAAATACACTCAATATGTATTTGCAGTATAAGACATGCTGTACTGCTATACAGCTATATAATTATGCAGTGCTATCTGCCTGACAGCTCAGAACAGAAAGTGATTGTGATCCTGTCAGAAGAAATACAGATTTTGATCCTGCAGGAGAAATATAAAGAAAAACAGAACCTAATTATTCAATTAATTGAGCCAACAGACTAGGTTAAGTCCTTTATTTTTAGTGAGGCTACCTGATTTTTAAATAATCAGTGTTGCCAAGGGTTCAGTTTTAAACCTCAGCCACAAAAGAGCACTCCCACTAGCCCCAGGGGCCCCAGTTAGTGCATTGGGTCCAGTACATCAGCAACACTTTTTTCTATACTCAGCTACTCTTTGCCCGTCTTTGATCAAATATTACCCTAGCTTGCCTGTACTTAATATTTTAACAAACTGGATAACAGCACAAGGTGTTACAGCTAGAGGACAAGGAACCTGAACCATTGTTCTGCTTAGACATGAGAAAATTATAGTTAATGTTTTAATTTTCTTTTTGCTCTAGTAAATTTGTCCCTAATTCATGTGCAACTTAACCAATATTCTTGTCATATTAAACACTTTCAAAAAACAGATGTATTAGATTATTTGTTTTTTATTCTCCTTGAACTATGTCTTTTATATAAGCCTACAAACTTTTTAGTCCCATTTATGCAGAATGGAATTGTTTAGAGCATTTAGTCTTGACTTCAACTTAAATATGAAAATGTATATGCAAAACACATGCAGAAAAAATTAAATACAAATATTACTATACAATACTGTGTTTTAACAACTGGTGTTAAATTTGCTTGCAGTTATTGCTGTAGTTAGTGGTAACTAAGATTTCCTTCTATAAGTTTAGTCTTCTATTTGGAGTAACTGTCTAGTAGCAAGTTTTAATCTTTGCAAATTAGGTGTAAAACTTGCCAGCTAGAAAGTTTGTGTGTGAATACAGGAGTAAAACGAGCTTTTAGTGGGTGCATTTCAAGTCTTTTCCAGAATATCACATTATGCAGTATTTACTCTCCTGAGGACTACATTTAAGCTCCAAAGACACTTGTGCTGAATTAATTTAGAAGAAAGTTAACACATACTGATGTTTTTCCTTCGAAACAGATACTCTATTTGCATATTTTAGCATATAATTTTAAATACCACATTTATTTACAAAGACCTTATTTGTTATAGTTCCACCTGATTTTTCCTGATTTCAGATGTCCAGATAGGCTCCATCCAAAAATCACAGATGACAGCTGCTGCTGACAAGGTACCGCATGGCATTATAATGACAGGTGTGCAAAAGAATGGCCAAATCAAGAATGTTTTCTACAACTTGACTGATAAGCAACACATACCAAATGAAGTGGCTGGGTTTCAGGCGATCTGAGGTCTGTTCTTGGCCCCTCCTTTGCATTACTGGACCAATAACTTCTTGGGTTCTGCACTCCCCAGCTGTGAGATAGATGGATGTATTTTTACCTTTAGCATACCTCTTTTATTATTTCTAACTTCTCAGACAAAAACAAAACTCTGTCCTGATCAAGTAATTAGAAGTTGTATCTTTCATTGCAGCAGAAACAAGAACAGTATGTACGTAACATGCTTAAGGTTTGGCTACCAAGTAACACCCTACATTCAATCCACAAAGCAAATACTTGAGAAAAATGGTCACTTGGAAGGCAATTAAATCAGGATGCAATAATGATATCTATGCTAAGAAAAGAGGGTTTGTTATGCAATGAGCTGATCAGGCCATCAAGTCTAGTATCCTGAACCTGACAGTGATGATACTCAGCATAACATCAAAAAACAGATTATTTATTTACATTATTGTCTGAATAAACTGTACAAGATTTGTGCTGCAGCTGCAAGGACATGCCTTTCACAGTATCAATTATAATCAGCTAACAGATTGCCGTGGTTACTAGAGAAAAAAATCGTTTTCAATACCTAGATACTGTGACCAAAGTCCCAAAGAGCCCAACCTAAATTCCCACGTTAGAATATGCAGATTGATTGAAATACTAGTGCGAATTTGTTTCTTAATTTTCTTCAGTTGGCACTCCATTTATTTCTTGGTCTCTAGAGACTGGTTTAATCATAAGCATATAATGACAATGCAGGCAGTTCAGTTTCTGGGTTAAAACAAGTTAGGAAGCCTTCATATGGAGTACTCGGAAAACCTAGATTAATTGAATATACCACTGTGGTGGGTTGACCCTGGCTGGGGGCCAGGTGCCCACCAGAGCCACTCTATCACTCCCCTCCTTCACTAGACAGGGGAGAAAAGGTGTAACAAAACACTTTGTGGGCCGACATAAGGACAGGGAGAGATCACTCACTAATTATCATCATCATGGGCAAAACAGACTGAATTTAGAGAGAAAATTAATCTAATTTATTACCAAGCAAAACAGAGTAGAGGAATGAGAAATAAAATCAAATCGTAAAACACCCCCACACACACACACACCCTCCCATCTTCCCAGGCTCAACTTCATTCCCAGCTTCAAACCTCCTCCCCCCCCAGCGGCACAGGGAGATGGGGAATGCAGGTTACGGTCAGTTGATCACACGTTGTCTCTGCCGCTTTTTCATCCTCAGGGGGAGGACTCCTCTCATCATTCCCCTGCTCCAACATGGAGTCCCTGTCAGGGGAGACAGTCCTTC
>VXBL01001085.1:588694-599321 GCA_013400195.1 Aramus guarauna
TCTTGGAGCCGGCTGGCATTGGCTCTATCAGACAAAGGGGAAGCTTCTAGCAGCTGGGCACAGAAGCCGCCCCTGTAGCCCCCCTGCTACCAAAAACTTGCTATGCAAACCCAATACAACCACACACACACACACAAAAGAAATAAAACTGTCATTCAGTACTTTTCCAAAAAAGTTACAGTTTAGTAAGAGTTACGTCTCACAAAGAAATAGGAATGCGTATTTTCTCTCATCTGAAACCCATAAAACTTTGGGATCTGTTAAGATATCTAGGGAAAAGATCTCATCTTTCCTAGGGAAAAATAAAAAAAATCTTGGATTTTCTACTAGTGCTGAAAGGAGTTTCTTATTTGGCTGAAGATGAGTAACTAGGTATCCCCTGTGCTGAGGCTGGTAAATAATAATGTGAACTTTCTTCTTTACGCTAGTTTTCTAGGTATGCCACGATAGAACAGTATTGTTATCTATAAGGAGAAAAAGAGATAGAATGCTCTTAGGCAGTAAGGTGCTCTTAGGTATGATCTTCAGGTGCATTCTGTGAATGGATTTTCAACTAATATTGCATCTTGTGCACACTCAGAAGTGGGGAGGGAAGACATGTTAACAAGAGTTTTGCATAGACAAGCAATGCAGAACGAGCCTTAGAAGGCACCATATACAGAAGTGATGATTGCTTCAAAAACCAAACAATAAAGTAAAACCTAAGAATACACAATTTGCCACATCACAGATCCAAAAATTAATTAACTAGATTAATTACCTCATCTAGAAGACTGCCTCAGGCAATGGGCGATGCTTGCTGTTTCACAGAAATGAGCTGTATTCTGAGCCAGCAGTTCACTGTAACACCAGGAGGAGGATTCCCTTCTTGACCCTCAGTGTGCTCTCTTCCTGAAGACCGAAATTTGACTTCTTTGAATGATTATCTCAGCATGCCTGTAAAAAATTGTTTAATAAGTGCTCTTAAAATTAACCCAGTGCACTAAAAACATGCAGTTATTCACCAAAGGTTGATGCCTGTGATAATGAATTCAACAGGTATCTTATACCCACATAAATCACAGTAGTTGTTGCAAATTTCTAACTCTAACAATCTTTTTCTCCTTAGAAAGTTCATTTACCAGTTTCGCACTGGTATTCACACGAGGTCATTGAAGTCAGATCCCACTAATTCTCATTTGTATCTTAAAGTCCTATTTTTATTTCATTTTAATATATTTTCTAATTCACCACCATTTGAATATTCCATCACACTTTAAAATATCTTTGTTGCCTTCTTCTGTCTTCTACTTTAGCCATCTTGAAGCAAGCCTAGATCAAGGCAGATAAATCAAGCCTGACTTGTTTGCAGAAGTCATTTATATGTAGTCTCAGAATGAAAGAGAAAAAGGTAACTTTTCTAAGCTTTTCACAAAATGTATTTATAAAACATGCAAATAAAGCCAGTGTATCCAGCACTCCTCTCTTTTTACTAGTTATATCATACTATTGTTTCGCTATATTGGCAGCTACTGTATGGCACAATCCATGAAAAGAAAGACCATGTAAGAAAAAAAAGTTCTCTTTTTTTAGTTAGAGCAAAATTACCCTGCAGAAAACACTGGTGCAGAGCATTAACTTTGGATTTGTTTCTATAAGCCAGGTCTTACTCAAGACTGCAGAGATCTTTAGAAACACAGAATTTACCTATAGCTAACACTCCTGCTAGTATGAGGAGGTATAAAACGTAGCAGTTTTGTTGTTGTTGTTCTAATTCAGAACTTAGGAGTATCGAAGTTAGAGCACTAAGTAGCGAGTGACTACTCGGTGTGGCAGGTTCTGTATTTCCAGTTTCCTGAATGCTCCCAAGTAGGACAGCAGGCGGTATATGGCAAAAGGAGGATGCAGGAGTGACACACACAAACAGCATCCCCTTTATAAGATAAAAATTTCAGAAAATGTCAACCTGTGAATCATCTCTCACCAACGTGTATTTCTGGAGCTTACTTTTTTTATGACTGTCAGTTCTCAAAAAGGCATTCAATTTATTTCTAAATAAATTGTCTTGTTAACTTGTTACTCAGGACAGCAGCTGTAGTCAGCAAAGCCATGCTCATCATTATCAACTGCACAGCATAAAGTCCTTTTCTACAAAGGACTTATTAGGCAATCCCTGCTATCAGAAGATCAACATAATACATCATCATCTGGATTTGTTGCCAAAACCAAACAATACATTCAGCTGTAAATTCTGCATTTAGGCATAATTATCAAGGCTACATATGGATAAAAGATTCCCTTTTAAAACTACTTCCCACTCCCCACACACACACCCTAGACACAATGTTCAATAATTCATTTAAAAAATCATATTGTATACCTAGAATATTTGTTTGTGCAGATGTTTTTCTAATAATACGTCAGAAAGATTTCCTGGCCACTGCTGATACAGTAACGATTTGTGTTTACTTTCTGAAAAATCCCTAATGATCTTTCTAGTCTGGCTAATGTATTCTACTCCAAAGCCTGCTTCAATTTTCTTAGTTTCATCACCATTTTCTGTAGTAAAATGTGTTTTCGGCTATCATATCCTGAAGGGCCTCTTTGTATTTCAGTGAAGGCTTGAATTTATTTCTTTGCAAGGTATTATGTTCTTAATCTTGCTATCAAGAATGGGCTTTTGTAATCTGGTACAAATCTGTGGTAAAATTTTATACGTATGTGGAAAATATTACTGATGGGTCTATATCCATACATGCCATTTCTGGTTTTTATGCTGTGTCTCTAATTTGTTTTCTATGCCAACTACATTCTCTGTATGAAACTGCATTTCCTATTGCCAGGTTTAATTGTTTTACTTAAATACTTTAATTAACAGTATTGTGTATTTCCACATCCTGAAGACTTAACTATTCCACCTTTAGAGGGCTGTGCTCAGAACCTAGACTGCTCTACGTTAATGTAGCCAGTCTACATTAAGCAAAACAGAAAATTATTGCACAGTCCACTAGTTGCTAAATCCTAGTTTGGACATACAGATGAGGCTGCGTCATGTCATTTGTCACAGCTGCAGTATTAAAAATTTGTTGCAGCAATAAAAAAAAATAGCATTTATGATTATATAAAATCTGAACACTTACTCAGAAGTGTCAGTAGTGGAATGAGACAAAGTGTGATGTAGGTATTAAATTGTTCTAACTGTTGAATGATGCATCTAATTCTATTGTCAGAGGAAGCTGCAAAGTATTTACTCATTGGGTACCAGCGAGTGATTTAAGACCAGTGCTGGGATGGCTACCTGACAGCAGAACCTGAGTGCAGGAGGAAAACTGAGGAGGAGGAAAAAAAATAATTTCTTTTTTTTTCCTTATAAAATAGTTTGGCTGATCTCTCGTCTAACTCCACCTACACTTATGTTGTACACAGCAATTAGTTTTGGTTAGTATTGGAAAAATAAATTCACATTTTAAAGTGTCTGGAAAAGATTCTCGTTTGCCTATCTAACCGTAAACACTGATAAATAGCTGACAGACCTTTTTAATATATAACACTGCTGTATATAATATTTCAAACACATAATAGCAGTTCAATGCACCTTACTTTCACAGTAGTCATATCAAATATATTAGTAACCAAGTGCCTTTGAAGAAGAGCAACAGCTAACAATATACTTCACTGAGGAATATTTCAATTTAAATAGTTAAAATTAGTTTTTGAAAGACTTGAACATCAAAGAATATGTTATAGAGTCTGCTTTACTTACAGAGCACCTGTTTGCCAAAGAGTTGGAAAATATGTCATACTGCTTTGGATTTGAGAAGGAATTAATCAATTACCTATAGATACTATTCTATATAGCTATATCCTTTATACAACTATAAAGCAGAAATTCTAAACTCAATA
Source organism: Aramus guarauna (assembly GCA_013400195.1). Lineage (NCBI taxonomy): Eukaryota > Metazoa > Chordata > Aves > Gruiformes > Aramidae > Aramus > Aramus guarauna. The sequence continues at coordinate 592,577 of VXBL01001085.1, forward strand.
ACATCATCCAGTATTTCCAAGCAACAGGCAATACTGTAAATACATTAATTACTGTTATAGGATAAATTGTTCACGTTTTCCTATGAACACTTTCTCACTGCAGCAACATCCATGCAGAAGTGACCACATAGAAGGCAAAATGACTTGTAAAAATCAAGGAATTTTTTTAGGACTAAATTTGGTGTACTAACAGTCACTGAAAATTTACCCCAGTATTCTGGGGAAATGAATGATAAGCTCATGCATTTGATTGGGAGTAGAGATTATCAATTTTCTATATACACCTCAGCATAGTTCTTTGATTCAAACGTATCAAAGCAATAGTGAAGATTAGAGCTTCTGTCTCAAAGGTAGAGCAAATGTAAATATTTGAGGTCACTGACTGAGGTACAGGTAGAAAATTACAGACTAGTGAATGCAACCATCTATATAGCGTATGTGAGATTGGATACACTTACCAACCTTGGAAGACCTTTTTCTGAAATAGCCATGGTTAGGCAAGCTGGTAAGAGCACTTCAGGTAGAATAACATGAGCTTGGATGGTATGAGCAAAAAGTAGGTTTAATCTCTCTAACAAAAGGGTACGCTTTATAGTAACTTGTTAAAAATAGCTATCAGTCTCATGTTCAGTAATGCAGACAACCTCCAGTGTTCATGTAATATCCCTCATTTTTACAAGTGATCAAACCCTGTCTGAAGTTTCATGCCCAAGATTGTGGCTTTTTTATGAAGCCCTGGTTCAGTCTAAAGCAACAACCTCACTTTCCTGTTTTCCCTTTCTACATTGCTTTTTCTGGGAAATCTGGAAACCCCGTACAACAACTTGCAGCTCACAGAACCCATCACACCTACCTAAAGGACTGCAGTGTCATGGGTCACATCTAGCAGATGTGCCAAGTACAAACAATGACTAAATTGACCAAGGCAATTAGATGTTGTGAATTATTTATTCAGCTTTAACCATGCCACATATCCACATTCCAATCCTTCCTTTAAAATACCTAAACTATATGAAGTAGCATCTCTTTCCTTTTCCTGTGGAGTGCTTTTTTGGTCATGTATCAAAACACAACCTTTGCAATCTGACTTCAGAGTAACAAAGAACTGAAAATTACTTTGTTCTTGCTGAAAAGAGTTCTTACAGAAGAAAATCAGAGAGTAAATATAATGGTAAATTTCTGTTAAATACATCCAGAAATAAAAAAAGAGTTTATGCTGCGACCAGTTAAATGTCAACTGATAAAAGGCCTGTCATTCAGCACAAAAGATAAATAACCATAAGGTGAGATTTTTGGCAACAAAACCATGACCTGTTCAGAACTTTTTGGCTAGGTATATGTTTACAGAAACTTCTTCATCCATCTTTTGTGATGAAGTGAGAACATGCTTTCTTTTGAAGGGCGTTTAGCTGAGGAGCATAACAGGGTATATAACCCCAGTTCTGCAGAAGCAGTGGTATGGAGGGGCAGGAGACCCAGGTTACATGGTGCAAGTACGCTGTACATATTTCTTTACAAAAATTTGTATATAACATCTCTGATATTTGCAAAGAAAGCTGTACCAATGCTCTGTCCTATTTGTAGCCCTCTGGATAGGAAGTCTTCTAGACATGGGAGAAGCTTTCTGACAGCTTTCAACTAAGGCTGGTTCTGCAAGGACCAATACTCCAGAGAGGACCTATCCCACTTTACTGCCCTGCAGAACAAAAATGGGAAGGGAGAGGTCCATGCTTCCACCATCCCCCAATAAACCAAAACAAAAACCACAGAACAGTTCAGCAAAGACTGTCTAATTACTTCACACAGCTCATTAGTACTCCAGCTCTAACCTAGAATATGTAAGTATATACTTGCAACATGCTGCTCCTTCTTTTTAGAAAAAGTTGGTCTTTACGTACGGAAGATGTGCAACAGTCCCACATAGGACTGCCTAGAAGCATGTTGGACCATCCTTGTACTGTAGTGATTTGGGGGCACATCAACTGGTATTTTTTAGATGACATATTATTGAATAATACTATTTTAGTGGAAGACTTGAAAGAAAGTCTCTTACCTATGGCAGATAAGCAGAAAGTACAGTAATTCTAAAGGAAGGCAAAAGTATTGCTTTCCACTCTGTGTGTTATGTCACATTCCAACAGCTATTGGTCATAGCAGGATGTGTGACCGGAGCTAGTGTTTACATGAAAAGTACGCTTATGAAGCACTCAGTCAGTTTTATATGTGTCTAATGTTACCAGCAGGAGTTGTGTTTCTCGGAAGAATTGCTTCAATTTGCGTTGCAAACCCCATAAAGTTTTCAGTCAGACTTGTTAGTGCTGTCACGTTTAGTCTATTTTTATAAAATGTTGACCTGGATATTTATTTATCCTCTTGAGACTTCTACTGCCATTGAGCAGCCTCTCATCATCAATGATCTTAATCCTAATTCTGTTCAACTGGGCAGAATTCCTCTTTAACTTGTTTTAGCCTATAGAATTATATATCATGATTAAAGATGTTTACCTCAGGCTATCAATTTTTTGCCTTTAGATTGAAAAGCAGAGGTCATACCTAGGATGGGGAAAGCGAACCAGATAGGCAACCTGCCTTTCACTTAGCCTGAAGTGTAGTATTACAGGAAACCATTTTGCTGAGCAAGCGGTAAACACGACTGCCAGAGTGTTACACAAGTTTTACTAAATGGTTATAAAAAAAGAATTAACTAAAAGGACACTTTTTTTCTGTAGTTGGCTTTGGGGTTCCAAATGCTAATGATGACAACAGACTGCAGAAACCATTTAGGAATACTGTCATTTGGAGGCCAAGCCAGTCAGAGTAGCAAAATGTAGTGTTAGCTTTCAATGCGTCAGTCCTGCTTGCTCACTTCTTTCAGTGGAGTTCTTCAGTTCATGATTAATGATTAAACAGCTCGCTGGTTCAGGCCTTGCAACTTATAATGGGTGCACTGTCATCACCCTGGAGATAACAGACCAATACCACTATCACAGGCTTGCATTAAGCATATGAAGGGGAAAAAAGAATGAACAATTAAGTAGGCTAACAACAGGACATTTTAAGCAAGCACTATACAAACACTTCTCCCTGTACTTCAGTGCAATTCTTTCATTTATATGCTTACTGAAAGGAACCAAAGCTGTGTAGACTGCATCCTCTCAGGGATTAAGTGATGGTTCTGCACAGACCTGACATCTCTTAGGAACTGAGTTGTTCTGTTTCTAACAAGACTTGAGCCTTTATGTTTCTCTTTTGTGGGAAAAAAATCATCCTGCTAAAAGCATCTCTGCTCTCTACAACACTCAATTCACACATATTAGCCACTACTTAACTTTGGTGTCTCTTTTATGTTCCATACAGCAGCTCCAGTGTACGCAGCAGGGTGATTTTTCAGTAGCCACTGCAGAGTGCTTTGCAGCACATCAAAAAGAGCTTCCTCAGCTTTTTATCTCCCCAGTCACTTGTTTCTGTTAAATTTCACATGAGGGCACATCAGGAAAAAATAAGGAGGGGGGTGGGAATTTTGAGTGGGTTTTTTGGTTACTTGCTTGTTTTGGTTTTCCTTGGAGTGGTCTACACTTTATGTGGCTGCCTGCATTAAAGTATTTTGCATGAATACATTTACTGTAACACCTATGTGTGCTCCACATGATTTAGAATAGGGAAAACTGTCTACACTGTGAACATCCTCCCTCCTCTACCCTGAAATCCTCAATGGCCATAGAAGGCATTTGGGCCCATTCACGTGAAAGAAACCCTTGACCACTGAAACAAATGGGAGCTAGGCAGAAATTCAAACTCAGCATGGCTATATTTAAGCCTCAATGCTGTGGCTGCCTCTACCTAACAGAGCTCTAAGTTAGGTGACTATGCCCCATACACAGTCCTTGAGGAGAAAAAAGTAGGCACCAAAGAACAGGATTCCCACAGTGCAGCCAACAAACAGGCATTGGCCAGCCCAGCTGTTGAAGCCCGCTAGACCTGAGCATCAAACTCATTCTTCTTCATAAGCATAACGTCCTCAAGATGGACACTACAGAGTTCAGTTCACAGAGTCTGAGCAAGGAGAGTTGTACCAGGGCAACAATTGTGTTTTAGCTGTCGTGCTTTACATACAATGGAGAGAATTAATTCTGTTCCTTCACTTATGCTCATAAGTTAGAAATTACGAGAGAGGTCTAAAAGTACCATGCCCAGATTCATATCCTAGCTCCAAAAGTCAGGCAAGTAATGGAGCTGAACTAGTTTCCCACAACTGGTTAGCTTTCTGACAAGACAGAAAGTGGGACAACTTCTTTCTCCCGCTTCCTTAGTGCCAGATCTGAGCTGAGGATGTCTTAGACACCAAAACTGAGACAAGGACAAAACTGATAAATGAAAGATACAGAACTAGTTAAATGACAGCAACACAAGCACCTCCAGCATCAGTTGGAAGCACAGGGAAGTTGATTTCAATTTGAGGTTTAGGTAGAAGCACTTGTGGGAGGTAAACTGTAATTCCAAATTTTAAACCCAGGGAGCTGACCCTGGGTGCCATGTGACACTGCGTCTATGCAGAGAAAAAGCATAATCAGCAGTTTTCATTTAGAATAGAAACCGTATATTTTGCTAGAAGAAAAAAACCCACAAACCATCACAACTGTTTCTTTTGACAACAAGAAAATACCCATTACATTAGAGTTTTATATCTGAAGGACCTACTTCAAAGCTCACTGAATTAATTTGGAAAAAAACCCCAGTCTCACCAGAGTGAGCTTTGAAAGGCCAAAGTAACTTGGGAGGAATAGGCTGTGTGTTTAGGATAAGGGAACAAAGAGCATATAATAAAGCTTTGATTAATTTCCCATCCTAGTTTCGTTGTCAAGCAGTTTCATTGCTTATAGATAGTTTAGAGTTTATGCGCCCACCAGACACCCAAATATAACTACATTATTAATATGAATGTCAATAACATTTATACAGCAGTGGGAAAATACAGTTCACTCAGCATTTCGTTATGGAAGTATATTAAAATGCCTACTGTATGCCTGTCTGCCTAGTAAAGTAATCAGTGAAAATTCTAACTAGACTGCACACAGGCATACCGTGGAGGATTTAGGGGAGCCTCATGTTTTGAGTTTTGTTGATTATTCTAGAAATGGTCTCGCTCTTACCCAAACCCATATTTAAAACTTAGAGCTTTCAAACCTAATTCTGTATTTCATTAGCCAGGTCCAAAGAATGTTTTTAGAAGTCACTTCTCAGAGAAAGTACTTACTAAGTATTACTGGTAGGATAGGAGGAGAGGAGAGCCTCAGTCACCTGTCTGAACGCAGCAGAACCTGTACTGAAAGGCACAAGCTACCCTTGTCTGAGGAACAGCCTTCTCTGAAAAAGCAAACTCAGCATTTCTGTGGGATTTATGCCAATATCCTTGTGATTATAACAGAAATCTATCACAGTTATGACTTTCTATTGCAAGGTATGACACAGACTTGAACAAAACTGGTAAGGTGGGAGTTTTTGCATGGGGTTGGGTGGGTCTTTTTTTTTTTTAATAGCAACTGGTTTTTCCCCATTGTACAAATAAGTAATTTAAATGTGGCTGCTCTTTCCATACTTCAGCTGTACTAATCTGTACTGGTTTACACTCTGTTATTTGATTTGCAGATTAAGCCAGTAATTCTCTACTACACAGGTCCAAGATACTCTAGAGAAAGACAGACTTTCAGACTTCTGTACGAATTACTCTGCTCTGTATGTCTTGGAAGAAACTTGCCACACACTAATGTGTACAAGTTATCTATCTTTATTAGACAGGAGAGAGGGTGAAAGAACCAACTGAAACCAGAAGCAAAGGAAAAAAATGTAATTTATGTCAACCGCATGATGATTTAATTGCAATTTAGGACTATAGTTAACTGTATGATAGCTCCAATGCTGCAACTCAACAGTGAATATGGCAGTATTAAACTGAGAATTGAACAGAGAGTCAATACTGAGGATTAGCAACATAAGATTATAAAAGACAGTTCATTTCAGAGTTCAAAGAATAAACTTTTTTTTTGCATTTTATCCTACATACAGGACACCCCTGGCCAAGGCACTTACCCTCTTTTGCCTTTTTTTGATGTTTCAGAGATGCAGCAGAGCCACTAAGCTAGGTAACTGAAGCAAACAGGAAAGCTTTTAGCTCGTGGTTAAAAAAGCATGGCTAGAAACAGAGCTCCATTCTAGAAACCCCATTTGCTGAAATGGTAACCAGGCAATTGAGGCTGTTCTAAACTGAATCAGAGATTAAACCAGCCTGTGACAAAGGAACCTTCACTCCAAATTCAACCTCGTGCTTATCTTGTCTGTAACTGAAACATTTTTCACAGCAGCAGCGGACTTTAGTAGACAGACAATGGAATGTTCTCTAATCTACATTATCACACAGTAGAAATGTAACAAGTTCACAATGTTTAATCCAAACACTTCTTTTTTTTTTTTTCCTCATTTTAAAGGGAGGTCCAATCCAGAACCGAAAATCCAAGCGTTGCCTGGAATTGCAGGAAAACAATGAAAATGAATTTGGATTTCAACTCGTCCTTCAGAAATGCACTGGACAACGTTGGTCTATAACAAATGTCCTGAAAAGCTTGTCATCATAGCAGACTAAATTTTTTACCCATTTCTTTTGCTACTGTGTAGCAAATACCGCATTGTTGCCTGCTGTACTGTATTCCTCGCCCCCCCCCCCCCCCCCCCTCCCCCCTCCCCCCCCCCC
>VXBL01001085.1:599327-670336 GCA_013400195.1 Aramus guarauna
CCCCCCCCCTTCCTTCTCTCCTCTTTTTTGTCCCTTTGATTTTATTTTGTGAGTGTGTGGAAATTGGGTTTATGGGCTGAAAATAAGATGGTTTTATTTCACAATGATGTTTTCATGGCATTTATAGAGAAGCTGAATGACAGGTGATGGGTAGGCTATCCTAAAATATTTTACAACTGTAAATAGGAAACAAATGGAAAATATTTATAACTCAAACTTTTATTGAATAAAAAAGTCCAAACACTACTACTGTTTAGCTGTCTCCATGGAAATCCATTTGGAAGTTAAGTGGTGGTTTCATTGTCTTCATTAACCCAAGCCTAATCTCGGCAAGTTGTTGCCAATTATCAGTATTCTCCAGACTTGCAGTAAAATGTCCCACTTGCACACTAGTAGCTATAACGAGGGAGGATTTTCTCCTCTCTCCCTTTAGGGAGACCTGTCTAGGTCACTGTAGCTACTAGTGTGCAAATACGGGGGGAGGTGTGGTGTGTGGAGGTGTATAATATGCACTCACATACTTTTCCTCACCAATACTACTAAATAAAACCACAGAGAAGGCTCAAGTGAAGCAGGGAAGAGAATTAATTAAAAAGAAGGGGAAAAAAAGCTACAAAGGAAAAGCAGCAGCTACTGGAAGAAAAATTAAAAAAAAAACAATCCCTGACATTTCTCCGTGGGTTGACCTCCATTTCAATGACTGTACTTTCCTACCATTTGTTCCTAGTTCTTACAACTTTTTTCTTTTTTAAACGCACTGTTCCCTGGCTACCACAGACTTGGATAAAAATGGCTCCATCCAAGAGCAACAGTAAAAAAGTATGAATTCACTCTGCCTTTGTCCCTACCTTTAAGGAGTTGTGAATGCAACGCCTTACCACTTCATCTCAGCTAAGACTAGGATGAGGAGAAGAAGAAACAGTCAGATGAGATAAACCAGAGCACCAGGATTACTGGCCTCTTTATTTCCAGCTGCTTTTATTTGTATGTAAATTCCCTCTTTTTTATTACTCTATTTGTTCTTTTTATTCTGTTGTTTGTTATTGTAAGTAACAGTCATAATCTCTTTTGGAGCTGGTTATGTGCCAAACTGTCTTTTACAGACTGGCTTCACATTCAGGACCAGCTAGTAGTATTGTTTCTTATGACTGTTTAATAAGTCATGTGGCACATAAATTATATGTGTTCAACTTCCTGCTATATATAGTTACCATACATCTGCTTCTCAGAGAAGAAAAGGCTGAGCCAACAACAGGAAAACAGTAACAGCCAATGAAGACGGGCTTAACCACTTTGACCAACTTCAGAGGTCCCTCAGGCCTGTTTAGTGAAAACTCCCATTAAAATTAGAACCCTGAAAAACCATCAATAACTGGCATGTCAGGGTACCACAGCTAGACAAGATAAAGCCGCTTTAATTTTGCCCTGCAGAGAAAACAGGAGGTTTCTACACAAGTGAGCCAAGCCTCCTGCACAGTGGAGGATGTGCGGTGTCCTGGTGGGAGAAGGCTCAGTATACAGCATGCACAGCCATTTTGAGCGTTCCCAAGTTCTGCCACTGACCAACTGGACTTATTTTTCCCAGGCATTCCAAATGAATGAGGAGGAAACTGCACATTCAGACACAGAAAAAGCACAGAACTCAGAGATAGAATGAGATAAACTACACTTCCTTTCAGCAAAGATACCAAGGCTTTAGTGTGTGGAGATGCAGCCATAAGGGAAAAACAAGTAGTATGAATCGAATTGGTCTCCTCCGATTCTTATGGGCCTACTGCACTCTGAGCAGTCACCTTTTTGAGAGAGTTATGAGCACCAGAAGGAGATAGCTGGCGAAGACTTGACTAAAGTGAAAGGAAGGAGCTGTGCTCTGAACTGTTTCATTTCATACCAAAATGAATACTGTACGTCTAATATTTGCCCAAATAAGACTGTAGTTATCCCTGACTACATTGCAGCAGTGTGCTCATGTTCACTGTTAAGTGGGAAAAGGAAAAAAAAAAGGGGGGGAAAAAAACCAAAACAAAACCAAAAACCCTGAAGTGAGCAACATAGTCTCACCAAGCTGAGTTTGGTGCAGTCATAGCTCCCTGCTGCGTACCAGTTCTAAGGCTGCTGCTGCCCGATTCCCACAGAGCCTGCACTAAGGAACAGTTTTCTTCCACGTCTCTGAAACAGAACATTACCAGGAATCCCTCAGTGGTAAGTGTGGGTTTAAATGTGATCCCAGTGCAATTCTAGGCACTACAGTGGAATTACCAAAGAAAACACTGGGCCTGAGTTGTACTGCCTTCTGTATCTTTGCTAAAAAGTTAGTCAACACCCTTCACTGAGCTTTTTTTATACACATTGATCAAGAGGCCGTTGCAAAACAATAATTAAGCAAGTCTCTGTCACATGTCATTCTATACAGGGTAGCAGTGAATGCTCAGCTGGAGATGCAGAGAAAGGGAAATATTTGAGATTTCAAGGTCACACATCACTGGAATGCACCACAACTTTGTTTATAGCCAAAATTGTGCGTGTGTATGCGTGTGTCTACACAAGAGGTTATATATACATACATATCAATTTATACATAAAACATAACCATGCATGTAGACGTTCATCTACTGTGTACTGGGGAAAAAAAGAAATAATTACATTAAAAGGCACTTCATTCAACCACAGTCGTAAAGACACGGAAACAAGACACCAAAATGAAAGATTTGGATCACAATTTTATCACTGAGCTATCCAGAATACCTTCAACACTACTTCTGGTTTTAACAAAGACAAAAAAGCAGAACATAACTTCATCATATTCAAATTTTTGTTCAAGTAACCACAGGGTTAAGTCAGAATAACTTCTCAAACCCAGAATACAAAATAGTTGTGCTAATACATAAGCTCAGGAGGCAGTCATTAAGGCTTTTGAATAACAGTGTATTCTCTACTGATTTGTGTAGTGTTTCTTAAATTCCTCCTCCCAACCCCCTCAGACCTCGCTTTTATTACGAACATACTTAAAAGTACAGAACACGATGCTCAGGAATGTCATTCACAGCTCTGTTCTGAAACAGCAAAGCAATGTATTTTTTGTTTACTGACTAAAATAAGCTTTGCATTGTCAGGTGGAAGTGACTGTTCTACCTGAATTTAGTCTGGGTATGCATAGTCTCAGAAGGAGATCTTTGTAATAAGGCATCTCAAAACTTGTTGTAACACCACAGAAATACACCTTTCACCATAACATATTATTTCCAGTGAAGTAGCCTCATTTGAAGTGCATATAAGATAGGATAGAATTTTCCAATTAAAAGAATATATATATTTCCATCTTACGATATGAAAACAACAAATATGTATTACTTGCAAAACACCAGAGGTAAATGCAGTTTTCATTCAGCTTTTAAAAGGAAGAATTATTCTAAGGAAACTCTGAACTACAGTTTAGACGGTGACAAGCGCTCAGATGTAAAAGAAAGAGGTTAAGTCCATCCTCACAACTCTGCTGATATCTTTGGTCAATGGTCCTCTGTGTGGGTTGTATGGATTTTTTATAAACAGTAACACGGAATTTTTAACATATTGACACTTGCTTACAACTAGAAAGTGCTACAAAATCCTACCTTCTGGCAGCTAAACTTGCATATCCCATAACCCAAGTCCACGGCTATCCAGCAATCTCTGGCTCACTCATTTATCCACAAAAGGGAAGTCAGACTGTCCAGCTGAATCCAGGGGGCCATTCCATACCTCAGCTTTTGGAGACATAAAAATGCATCTCCTTGGCCAAAGGCAGCAACTTGGTAAATCTGCAGTAGAGTAAATCTGGTTCCCAAACCTCAAGTACAGCACAGAGCACACTGGCTGCAGAGATTTGCCACCTCTCAGCCAGGCCAGATAAGAGAAAGCTCTTGCCAGCACACAAAGAATACTATAAGCCTCAGCCTGACATTTTGGATAACATAGTTTCCTTAACTTAAAACTAATTACAAGTTAAAATCACTTGTATCTCAGTGTCTTACTTCTCCATCTTTGCTTGCTCTAGAACTGGCATACTAACAGTCACCCTCAGGAAGATCTGTTTTTTTTCTGAAACAAACATTGCAAATGGAATACCTGTATTAAAAGTGCCCATATGTGACAGTGATTCTCGTATCAGTTGCAAATGTTTTGCTGCAGATGATGTTTCAATTCAAAGCAAACCACCAAAGCTACATTCTTATCTTCAGCCTCTGTTAATAAAGGGTTTGTATGTATCATATTTTTTGTTCTTTACCATTATTTTATCATTTTCTATATTCTCCTAGATATTGTTCAGCTATATAGTGAAGATTAAGTCTTTTACCACTTGAGTTCCAAATGCTCAGGAAATGGTCACAATTAAAGAGGAGATACTAAAAATATGTCTCAAACTTCTGTCCCAAATATGTCTACGGATCATCTTGAAAAAACAGTGACAAATCACAAATTGAAAGCTCCTGCTACTTCCCACAGTTTGAAGATCAATAAGCAGTTCTTACTCAAATCCAGAGCCAAACATTAGCATGAGAATACTGAAATGCTGTGCAACCTGTCGTGTCAACACCTGGTAGTAACAGTCATGAATCCTCACCTAGTATAAGTTAGCACACCTACACCAACTGTGAGGAACAGCGTCAATTCCATATGAGGAGGAATTGGCCTGGATCCCCAAAGTACGCTGCAAGCAAGATTCACGGTGAATTCCACACATAACCCCCGTTTATACATATGTGTAAGTAGTGTTCAGGACTCACACATGCACTGTAAACCTATACAAAAAATGATCTTACCAGCCAAACTGGATGCTGAGAATACCTTTCTAAACAGTTGAAAACGTACAACACAAGCACTGCCCAGACAAGAACTGAAAGTTATCCTATGGACAGCAACTTTCCGAAACAGATCTTGTGCCCTAAGTATTTATGCTAAATATACTTAGTCAGATTTGGCAGCCATTTGGAGAGAGCTGGTTTTATTAAGAGATGAAGAAAGATCATTGTCATGCTAGACAAGTGAATCACCTGGATTTTCACTGTTCCTCGCATGCTTTGCTACTGAGGTCATTTTACCTGATATACATCACACAAGAAAAAAAACCCAAACCACAAACCCAGTATCAGCAGTAAATTTAAATTTCTAGCAGATACTGCTTTTCTAATCAGTCTTACTTTCCTATTCTAAAAAAGTAGAGTCCAAACTTAAACTGAATTACTTTGAAGCCACATTGGATGGCTGTATATTACATATCCAACCCTTCTGCCTACAGCTGAATGCAATGCATGCCAGCTCTATTTATCCAATCTGTGTATAATGTGCCTAGGTAAATGGAATCATCGTACTGTTAGGATTTCTGTGCATTTAGTAGTCAAAGTTAAATAAAAAGTCTCTCTACTTTCAAATTTGATAGCACAGAGACAGAAATATTCAAGATGACACTTCAGACTTAACACAGTTCATATTTAAACCACTGTATTCTTCCATAGCATGACTTTGTCTACTTAGTCTCACAATCAACAACTGCTGTCAAGGATGGCAAATTTAAATAATTCTGCTTCTTAAAAATGATGCTTTCAGGTATTAAATCCTTGACTGAAGTTTCCTGGGAGAGATTAAATCACATGGAGCTTTCATCATCTGAAAAGATCTCAAAGAACACTGTGTGTCATATATAAGCCCACACAAGTCAAGGTTTACTGATGCAGTTTCAGAAGCCTGTTCACTTAGACTTTAGATTGTCTGCAGAAGCTATCATCTACTTTATGAAAAACATTTTCATGCCCTTTCATGAAAGATAAATATCATCAGATAATCAAATTAGCTGGAGAGCTATCATCTTTTCTTGTATGTCAGCTTCTGTGGGACCACTTGAAGAGTCACGTGCTTTCCAGGGGGAGCATGGTTATTAAAACCTGACTCTTGATTATTAATGGAATTATGGCCTATTGATCCATACCTTTTCTGTATCTCAATACACTGTCTGGCACTGTTAAGGGCACTGTAGAATCAACAGACTATTAAAGATTACTACGTGAGTCAGAGGGGCAGGAGAATTGAGTTTTCCAGCAGATTTGCTGACAAGTCATATGTCACACTTCCCCACAGAGCACACGCTGATACACATGTATCACTGAAGATGTGAAAAATGATCAGCTGTGTCAGAGTTCAATAGTCTCTTAAAATCATGGCTGCTAATTTCTCTTTTTGATAGTGAGACTGCTGGGAGGAAGCTGCAGGAGTGTAATCTGTCAGGAATTCCCTCTCTTTCCAGGCATGGCTGGGACTGCAGGAAGAGGGAATAGGACAGGCTATGGGGGACACAGACTTAGGTTGCTCCATGGTGCAACTCCTAGGAATCCTTGGATGCAACTGCCGTTTCTTCCTTGTGTGATTACGTAATGCTGCATATTTGCTCTCCAATTTCCTTTATCAATTGATCTTTCCAGATCAAAGTAGGAGCATGATAGTATTAATTAATTAATTAATCGTGTCCTGCCTCTTGTGCTATTCGAACATCAGTTTGGGCTTAACAGTTATTTTTATTCAAGAAGAAAAAAAGAACTACAGCCTGCTCAAAATTATAGCCCACTCGTAAAGCCAAACTTTACAGCTCAGAATGCACTGTGCTTTTTTCCCCACCATGCCCAAGAAAGCCATCATGTACATGAGCGAGTGTTTTAAGTTCTCTAGCTTCTGCAGAACATTACTTAGGGATTCTGTATATCTGGCCATAGATTTTCTCCTTTTCATTAAAGAGATGTTGTTACCATGGGATGAACAAGGAGGCTTGCTTGCAGTTCAGAGCTCCCTTTTGCCTTCTAAAACATTCAAGAAAATGGGTTTCACGAGTGCTAATTTGTGAAAAACTTTACATTTAGCTCCCAAAGTAGTGTATATTATCAGACACTGCTCTCTAATTCTTTGATCCAACAGAAAAGTTTAAATAGTACACCGCAGATGGCAAAAGAAACACATAGCCAATTTTTATCATCTTTATAAAAGCGGTACTAACATGACAGATATGTCTTTGAAGTGGTCTGAAACTTCTCATCTACATAAAGTCAGAATATAAGACTTGGAAGTTAGAGAGCAAACAAGAATACTTTCTTCTGCTATCACAAATGTCCCTTGGAGCTCATAGCTGAAACAGCAAAGCACAACTGTAGATATTGATGACTTAGTATTTACCCTAGCAGAGAGGCAGTTATCCAGTTAGAATGAAGGTTCAGAAAAACAATATGGAAAAGAAGAGGAAGAAAAGGCTGATCAGACAGCTTATTCTTGCCTAAAGCTAGTTTATTTCCCAACATAAAAGACAAAGCCATGAATGGTGAGACAGGCATGTGCTGATATTCGTACAACTGTTGAACCTCTGCAACTTACATATCCTCTGTCCTTCCTCCAGTCATCAAGTGCTGAACTCCTGATGCTAAAGCCAGAAATCCATCACAATGCAGATGCTGACCCTTGCTGGTTTTCCACATTGCACCTTACAGGTGTCCAGTGTTTAACTCAGAAATAGCACCTGTATTACTCTTGCTTTTAAAAACTGAGCAGAAATCCCTCTGGTGTGATATGTGCCCACAGCTGCCTGCAAAACAACAAGTTTATACAACACTGTTTTGACCTCTCCAGGTGCTCTACTGTTACAGTAATAACCACCATAGAAATAGCGTAAAACAAAGTTGAAAACTATAAAAGGAAACAAATTGAAAGAAAAAATTGAGGAAAAAAAATTACTCCAAGTCAAACCTTGAAGCCAAACAAGCACACAAAAATTTGCAGACAAAGGTCCAAATGCAAACCAAATTTCACAACTGGAAGATATCATACTTGAGGACCTATCTGCAGAGGTAATACAAACATTGCTGCAGAGTATTCTTAAATCACTCATTAAGCACACAGGCAACAGTTTCTCTCTGACTCTTCTCAGATATTTGGATAGGACCTCTAGACACTCAATGAATGACATACATCACACTTCCTTGGGAAGCAGCACATAGAGATTTGGCTACCAAGACTGACATGCGAAACCATCTGGCCGTACCTTCAGCCAGGCCTGCTGGGTACCAGGAGGTTTGGAAATAGTGTTCTGATCCAACATCTCTCTGTGTGCAATCTGTCTGCACTTACGGGCAGCCCTTGCTTCCCTGTCCCCTAGGGAAGGGGGAGGGTAACTTAAAACACATTACCAGAATCTTCATCTTACTACTTGAGCATCTCGGTCTCCCATTCTATCAGTCACATGCAGTTGAGCAAAACAGATTTTGCCTCTCTCAAAGAGTACAGCAGAAATACTGATAAAGATACTGCAATAGTTGCCATAACAACTGCTTTTAGCTGCAACTGTAGTAAGAAATACAATTTTTTTTTTTATCCACAGACTAACAATATCTTTATTGTTGCTAAGTAGACTTTTGAAAAGAGCAGAATTCTTTTAAATCTGTTACTCTTGAGCATGTATTTTAGATGAAAGAATAAAAGGGGGGTGTCTTTTGCTGTTCAGAAAAATAACGATTCTAATTAATACCTTAGGTCTTGGTAAACGGTTCTCCAACTTCCAGCCCACATATATACATAAAATCCAAGAATTTTTCAGCAAATTAAATTTGGGTCTACTGAAACAGAGATAACATCCATCAGTTTGTTGGTAAGAAAACATTGCTTTTACTTCACAGGTAGCTTGAGTCCTTTTTTGTCTTCTATGTAAGTTCTGGTGATTGGTAACAGCACAAGGTGACACTGACCATCAGAGAGATCAAAATATTTTCCTTTATCACTTTATCCAGAAGGCTATAAAAAAGGGGGCAGGGGCTGAGTTTTGCTTTATGTTGTCATTTTTGAAGACGGCACTTTTCACAGATTCAGTTCAGAAGCGGGGAATGCTACTGCAGCAGCTGGTTTGGCCTGCAACAGTTGCTACAGACCAGGAAGGGAGAACCAGGTACAATTATGGCTGCAGTCACTCGCTCCTCCTGCTTAGAAAGACTCAGAGAGCGAGCTGAGAAGAGAAGCAGGTTTGTTGGCAAAGGGTGCGAGACGCACAGGATTAACAAATCTGCCCTCCGAAGTGCACCGTCTTGCAGGAGAAACATGGAGTGACAGGTTCATAGATCACAAAACACAACATGATTCACAGTTCTTTAAGGTGGGAGGGATTCTCGACTTGCTCGGCCTTACCTCTTGCCCAACAGAGATCATGCCACACACTAGACAGGGTGCTGAGGGTGAAGTGTTAGGTGGAAGCAGTGGATACAAAGTGCGTAAGATACGAAGTCCACTTTAAGGTGACTGAAAAACTTCCAATATGTGGGTATGTGTATGGTGGAGAGAGGGACTGCACACAGAGTTTTGCAAAGTCTTGGAAGAATATGTTTAATAGCTGGTCACCAAGAAAACTAGCTAGCACAGCCTTCTGGTTATTTATTATTTAATTTAAAGTCCCAAAGGCAATTAACTGTAATTATCTTGCAGCTTATTTTTAGTGCTACACTCTGTCTACTCAGAGCACCTTAGAAAGCGAGCAATTCCATGTCCCTAAGAAACCGCAAGCATCGTAGCCACTGTCTATACACAGGAGGGATCCAGTTGGGTTTTGCAGCTGTTACTAGAAGTAGCTAACATCACAGTTCTGCAAAAAACCATTCTGACAACTTGGTAATTCAGGGCCAGCCCTGCTCTCCTCACTCCCACAGACACCCAGACAACTTCACAACAGTGCTGTCATTTCTCATGCAACAGAAGAGAATACCATTTCAGGTTTTTTAATGTATTCTGCAAACTCGTAATTTAACCCAGCCTATGCATTCAAGTACAATGTCCTCTGGGAGAAACTCCCTAACAAATTATCCCAAGGAATAGTTTCATGGGATATATTATATCTTAACACTACGTATATTTACATATAGCAATTAGCAACTGCTGTATACAGGGAGGCATTTGCAAATGCATTCGAGGAGACAGCAATACAATATGTGTGAACTATTGTTGCACACAAACCCCTTTTCCCAGTAGCCAATCTAATGGACACTGATAATCTAATAAAAGGTTCCTTAGCTTGTCTATATTTAGTCAGTATACTGTCCAATGTGCATTGACAGGCCGGATTACTTATGCTACTGCCTTCTACATCAAGAGCACTTCATAAATGCTCATCTGTGAGCCGTATCTACTAAACATCCAAAATTATCTGCTTCTAAATACTCCTCTGTAGCGATGCATTCAGACCAGTTAAGCCAACATACCTAATTCCCATTATTTGCTATTGAATCAGAACACCACATTTTTGTAAATAAGCAATACACAAACAGTTATTCAGAGTTCTCCTAAAGACAGATTAGGCAAGAACCCAGGGCAGGCATGAGGATTCAGTCTCTAATGATGTTATATAATTCTGTCTCTAATGATGTTATATAATTGTAAGACCAAGCACTATAGCTATTTGAACTTAACAATCATTTACCTTTTCAGAATGACGCCTTGTAATTGCTGACCATTTTGGTACAGCAGCAATTCCACAGAAATACTGAACTGAATTTATATTATTATAATGAAGTATTTACACATAGATAAGACACACTGCAATGTTTCAACCTTGGAGTCAAGAGACTGGATATAATTAGTCAGGGAAAAAAAGAAAATAAAAAAAGAAAAGGTTTTATCTTTTTTTCCAGAATTCAGACTGATAATAAACAGCAGTATCATGTGACATTACGTAGTTTAAAGTATTTCTGGAGAAGTACTAAACAGGCCTCACAGTTTAAAAATCAATCAATCAATCAAAGTATATCTGAATATCAAGCTGCATTGTTCTCAATTTCTTCTCGGACCTTGGCAAATACAGGTGTCGAAGCCTGAGTGAAATATTTTCTCACTGGGATTTTAGTCACTGTTGTCTATTGGCCAACTTTGCTTTGCAGGCTTTCTGCAAAACCAAACTCGGAACTTTGGACTAGGTCAAAGGAAATGAAATGCTTAATTTCAGTAATTAGTTGATTAAACACTGAATCCTGCCCTGATCCAGGTTTTACTTGGTACACGCTCATCTTTCTACAAAGAAAAATGTCTCTGCTGCACCTGGTTCCTTTTACAAGCTTCAGCTTCACAAAAATGTGTATTAGGTACAGAACTCTGGGATGTAATTCCTGAAGATGTGACTGGGTATGTTCTCTTAACCAGCATAAAGGTATAGTCAACTACTCAAAAATAGCTGGAGGAAGAGAAGGTGTGTCTGTTTTCCCTTTTTATCAGCAGTTAAGACCATTCACACAGAAATGGCAGTTATATTAAATACCCTTGAGAGGAATAAAAGGCCATATTCCCCAACTTTCAGGGGAGTGACTTTCCTAACAACACCTTTTTAAAGTAGTCTTGCAAGGGTTTTCTCCTCTTCAGTGTATTTTATCACACTGTTTCTAAGTTCTTGCAGTGGAAGCATATATCATGAAAAAAAATTAAAGCTACTGCTGC
This sequence comes from Aramus guarauna, assembly GCA_013400195.1. Taxonomy (NCBI): domain Eukaryota; kingdom Metazoa; phylum Chordata; class Aves; order Gruiformes; family Aramidae; genus Aramus; species Aramus guarauna. Next base: position 610,803 of record VXBL01001085.1, read on the forward strand.
CACCATCTCTGCTAACCCACAAATGTTTGGTGCAGTGCTTTATCATGAGCCAAAGGTTTCAGGGGATCTACTTTTTAAGAATACTTGCAACATGTTCCTATCGTTACCATGTCAAAACATCTGTTCATCAACATTATTGATATTCTGTGAAAAACACAGCTAGCTCACTGGAGCTAGCAGATGGAGTGCTGTGCTAGAGATGTGGAAAGTTCTCTGATCATCTCTTTTCAAAGTCTAATTTTGGCCAGAAAAGCAAAAATCCATGCAGAGGGGAGTTCTCCTCTTAGTTACACTGCTGCTAATTTGGACCCTTTCTATTGACTCCAAGTGTTTTCAATTCTCATCATCTGGACGTTTTCTAAGGCATTTTGAACAACTGGCCCCACAGTGTTTGTCAACCATTGTATTTAACTTGAGTCATGGTTGGCATCCGGTCAACATCTGACTATGTTGTGTGTAAGATGCATGTTAAATGAGCATTTAATAAATTCTTCTTCCCTCCCATTCCAATAAGATGTTTGGCTTGGTTTTCTTATGTGAACATCTTGAAACAATAGTACTAGAATGCTCGACTTTGCAGTTTCTTTACCATACAGTGGGTAGCTGTCACATAAGAAGAATGTGAAGAATAAATCAATGTCACTTCTAAGGCAAGTGTGGATCATATCCACAGCACATGCCCAGTTCTCTACCAAGTAACTTCAGAGTATAGCATAGGATATGTTAATTAATTAATGAAATTGATACTTGGAATAGAAAACATCCTTATCATGCAAGAAGCAGCACAGGCTGAAACATTTTCAAAAAATTTCAGATGACTTGTGGCAACTCTAATAAGCTCACTGATAGTGCCCCTCTCATCTGAGGATTTCAAAGCTCTTTGCAGATTAAATGCCTTTGAGGTACATCATTAGTCTTCGCATTTGGCAGAGAAGTGGCTTCCCCCAGGTCACATGCTATAGCAAATCACTACCACCAACAGCCAGGGGAAAACTTCCAGAGGTAGAAATGCCTGTTAAGCATCCAAATGCCACTTGTGCATCTGAACATCTTCACCATTAATACTCATCACCTACTTATACCAGTGCTTTAAAGTGCTGCATAAATAATTTATTAGTCTTTATAACATCCCCATGAAATAGGTAACTAATTTATCTCTACTGTACAATGAGTTAAAATGAGGCATAGAGAAGTTAAGTACTTTGTCCAGACCATTCAGCAATCTATGAACTAATCCAGAGTAAGAAATTAGTAGACCATGATTTTTGAAGTGTACATTCAGTTTACACCACTATAAAGACCCTATTCTAATATTTTAATATTCCCTCCAAACATACAGATGTTGAGTTTCATCTACAAGCAGTGAACCAGAATTTTAAGAAAAATCTTGTCCGATAATGCATTGGACTACTGAAATACATGCATGGTGTATTATGAAGATAGAAACACAAGTAAAATTATACTTTGCTAGGACAAGAGACAGACACAGATAGGCTCATCTGAATATACTTCATTGGAAAAAAAGTGAAGCAGTACAGAATGATTTTATACGTCACTAGTAATGGGAATTAGAATCAGACAGGAGTACAGCACTAACATTTGGCAAGTTCCTCCTTGAGAACATAGAAATATGTACCCTAAACTTGTAAGTGACTTTGAAAATAAACCCAGGGGACAAAAGCAGTAGTTTCTCACCACTGTCACATCAGGAGGCAAACACAATTTTACTTTTTCTTTTTTCCTTTCTTTTTTCTATTGAGGGGTGGGGGTGGTGGGAGGAGACAGGCCTAGGAGTGGGAGATTAGAAAGAAGAAAGATACAGTTACATGGTTATCTATTTCTTGTATGTCCCTTTTGTTTTTCCTCTCCTAGAGCTAACACCATAGATGAAAGCTTTTATGATTATAAGTGCATGGAAACTTGTACTGGATTTTTATTGTAGACAGCTCAAATCCTGTGAAGCCTGGACACTCATCCACAGCATTCCTGGCACTGTAAGCCACTGCTGCTTTGTCACAGAGCAACCAGGTGTAACTGACTGCACAGGCCTGTGGGGAAGGGCTGCCACTGGTAGGTATTTCAGCAAGGAATTCAGAACTGCAGAGTTCTGGTACCTTCCAGGGATGACAACAGTGCAATATTCATTGAATTGCCTCCTCTTGGGGCATTCAGTCTGAGGAGAAATGCTTCTAATGTATATTATTGCAATACTGGTTACAGAATGCCCACTGTACATAAGGAGTCATCATCTTTGCTCTGAACAATTCACAACTTGAAAGACAGATAAAAGCAGAGGGAAAGAATACTACATGCACAAAGAATGAAGGGCGCTGGCTGGTCTCGGATATTCTTTGCATACAGGCAGGCATACACATACACAGGCACAAAACATCCCGGCACTTAGATTTCTAAGTAAGTGTTATCACTTGGGCAATGAAATAAAAACAGAAGAGTATATCCAGCCAAGACGGTAAAAGACAGAAATGGCATAGGAACCTCTGGGAAGATGTTTCAGGTTTGAAAGCAAGCAAATTACGACTGTGGTAGCCTGTCAAGACCTGTACCAAAAAGAAAACGGTAGTGGTTCTATTGAATGCAAGCAGGACTAGCAGAGAAAAATGTAACAGCACCAGCCTGACAGAGTCTAGAAGTATTTGTAATGCACAAGCCTTTATTCTGAGAAACCAAGGCTCGAATACAAAGACACTACCCAGCATTAAACCAGGATGAGCAATTCAGGCACTTTCATGATCAAGAGGAAATGCTATTGCTCAGAGCAAGCCCTTTGAAGAAAACTTTATATCTGCTGAAATAGGACAATGGGACAGAGGATGAAGTGAAAGAGAACTTAAAGTTCTCTGGTGTTTAAAGGTACAGGAGAAAGGGAAATAAAAATCTGAAAGACAGAGGAAGAAAATTTATTAGTTCCAGACTGCTTTTGTTGTTGGTTATTGGGTTTGGGGGTTTTGTTTTGTTTAAAAGAAGAATAACTGATGAGATGCCACTGGTTCTAAAACCAAAAGATTCTCAATTCCATCTGCTTAAATACATGCCTTCAAATTCCTTTATGTATGAAAATCCCAAACTTGCCCCAAGACTACCCCAATTCTGTGTTTCTGGGCCCAATTCATCTACTTGCGCTTGTATTGGGCTCACAAATTAGCTGAAGAATAGAACACCTAATTTGAAAAATGCTGGCCAGGAATGCACAAAATAAATTGACAACATATAAAGAAAAAGAAGGGGACCTGGAGATGAGTGAAAAAGTAAAGCGGGGGAGCAACTACAGGAACAGGTGCATTGTTTGTTCCAAAGAACAAGCTGGGCAGAAGGACAAGGTGAGGGATCAGACACAGAAAGCAGTGAAAGAAGAGAGCTGAAGGTGTTGATCTGTGGGAAAAGAACAAGGTTCTAAGGGAGAGGACGGCTGTCCTGGGTACAGGGAACATTATTAACAATATAAAATGCTCCTAAGAATATAATTAACTAAAAAATATACCTCAAAGTCTATTTTACACCACTTTGTACACTTCTGAGAACTGGAATAGTAACCTGGTGCTTCCCAAGCAGAACAAAATACCTGACTGATTTTTTTGGCTGTACACAGTCACTGACACACAAAGATATAATAGGACTGAAAAGAAAAATAAAACATAAAGCAAAAAGCATAACCAGAGTGCCATGGTCCATTCATCCTTATTTTCCCATATGTATAGTTTCTTAATAAGTCACTATCAAAAAAACCAAGCATACAGATTCTGAAAACCTACTGGTCTACAATCTTAAATGTTCTACTTTACTGTGTCATGAAGGCAGTCACTTGTTATCATTCTAAATAATAAAACATGCAGAGCATATCAGGTAGAACTAAGCAACAGTACATTCTGACACACAAATATAGCATGGCATAATGCAATGTCCTAGGCACCATCAAATGTCTGCTGAGAAAAAACCATAAAACTACAATTTTCCTTAAATCATAAAATATCATTAAGAGCCCAATGAGAACTCGTACAAACAACATTGACTTTTTTTCTGGTGGATTTTGTTTCCCTAGTCGTTTCAAATAGCACTGAGTGGGGTGCATAGTCTGAACTCTGTAATAAAAACCAGTTTTCATGCAGTTTAATTTCCATAAGCTAAATGTTGAATCCCAGCACTAATAATTAGAAAATACAAAGCTAAAATGCATTTCAATATTCTTTTTCATGTTTTCTGTTGTTGCCTACCCCAGGAAGTCAGAGAAGCAGAGTTTACAAGTACCACACATTCTCATTTGCTACGCTGTTCTGCACAGCCACAAAACAGCTACAAGATAGGGATTCCGCATTAGAATTGTACTGTCAGTCAATTCCCTTTGCATTTCCTTTTGGAAAAGTTTGCCAAGCCCTCTGGGATCAGAAATGGATACCATGAGAAGATGGAAAGGAGAGTACGGACAAATTAACAGAAAATTCAATCATTTCTCATCCTGGTAAGATCATTAATAGACTTTTGCCAAAACATTTTATTGTTTATACCCCACCATAACAAAACCCTGGAGCGTGTCCAGTGTGCCTTACTGCTAGAGTGGTCCTACAGTTGCCATCTTATGCCAAGAGCAGGAGAAAATATGTGACTAGATGTGACCTCAAGCAAGGTACATGGCTTATCTTACCCTCAGTTCCCACATCTTAAAAAGAGAGATTAAAAAGGTTTTCCTCATGGCATTTGAAAACTAATTCATCAAAATTTGTACAAGGTTAGTGGATGACAGATCACCACTATTTTGAACACCTCCAGGTCCAGGGGACCTTCAGAACAGAATGCAAGTTTTCTGACTGAACTAAGGAGTTTTTTCTATTGCTAGGATCTTTAATAGATCCATAATCCATGACCAAACTCCATATATCAGTACAAACTGCAGTTCTTACGTTTTATTCTGGCTAGTATCTGCAAAGGAACATAAATAAGGCAGGGACAGAAAAACTGATAGCGAATGTACACTGTCTGCCTGATTTTTTTCATTCATTGTTATGGGATGATTACAATCTCCCTGTGGAATTAATTCTGTCTTCTGCTGTATGTGCCATTTCCTAAGTAGCATGATCTTCCAGTTACCACCACTACTAGCTTCTTCAAAGTGTTCTTTCTATGTGTAGAAATACACATTCCCCTCTATCTGTAAAATCTAAAGCCTTCAAAGAATCAGCGTTATCAGCACTTGTCAGTCTGACTCATAGTCTATTCAAACCCAAGTTGGTCTGTAAGGATTTACAAGGAACTTTGTGCAAAGAAATTATTTACTTTTGCTGCCCTCCACTGTTGAGGGAAATGGGAATATAATTCATAATTAGAGCTATTGATCTTTGAACTGCACCTTCTCACAGCTCTCTGGACTCAAAAGATAAGCCAAATGTTTTTTCCTTCCCTGAAGAACTCAAGTTTTGTCACTCAGTGCAATCCTAACTAGGACAAGTGTCAACAACACAGACTTAACACAAACCTGTAAAGCATTACAAACCTCAAAAACAGTATGTATGACTTACAGATGTAACATGAGGGAATTGTCTTGTTTTAATCTAAGTTTTTCATAAGCAACTTCATCCAGCACTTAAATATCCTGCTACTCCCACCTCTCTGTGCTGCCAAAATGACTCCTCCACCTATGATGCCTTGCTAAGCTCTAAGCATCTAGAACAGCAGTGTTCCAGCTTGACCTCTAGGCATAATACAACATAACAGAGTAAATAATAATATTTCCAATGGTGCACTATGCTAAACAAGCAAGCAATCAAAACAAAGAATAGGGAATAAGTCCATTCAAAGATGGAATAGGTAAGCTAGAAGAGGTAAGTAACAGTAAGGAGCACAAAGCATAAATAGCAAGTTTGAAAACTCCATCCAGTTTCTTTCTCCAGCTTACAACAACTCAAGAAGAACTATCAGCTTGCCAGTAGGGCACAAATGGAGATTGTCATCCTGGAGTTTCTTTAGCATGGACCCATGAGCGATGTCAGAACAGAAGCTCACTCAGCAAGCTCAGTGTGTTGGTCCATGCCCACGTAACAGAATTGTCGCTCTAACACAGTTTGGCCAAAAGGAATTCCAAATTAAACTAAGGTCAAAGAGCAAGCTTCCCCTCTTAACATCTGTATAGTGAATAATTTGGCACTAGATATCTATTATTTTCATTAGAAATGGTAATTGCAGGAATGAAGGAAGCCAGAACAGAGTCTGAAGATACATAGTCGAACTGTAACACCGAAGAAAAAAATCACAACAGTCTTTTTAGACAAACACACACTTGAAAGTGGAATGCAAGTTGTACTCAGATAACATCTACTGTAGATGTACTTGCAATAGCCATACATAAAGTCTTGACTTGTTGAGCTATATAAAAATGAGTATAGAGACAACACTAGCCATCAAACTCCCTGACTAAAAGGGATCAAAGATGGACATCCCTAAACTACAGTGCAGTATACGGACAATGCATATGACTCTGCATATAGATAAAGCTTGCCTGTACCTGACAAATTGCATATTAAAAAAAAAAACCAACAGAACACACATACAAACAAAAATGTTAAAAGTGAATGCTCTATTGTTATCTTAGCCACAGTTTCCTATTTGTGGTCAGACCCTTTGAGGATATATACCAAGGACACCAGATATAACGTTCCATGCAAAAAACAGGCAGAATGAAGATTGAGAAATAGAGCACTTCAAATCCCAGAAAATTACTAGTATTAAAATGCCCATTGGATACATCAGTTATGTCACAGTACAGAGAGATTTATACATCTTGAGGAAAGAGTGTTGATTCAAAAAATTTTGGCACAGGTAGACCTTACCTACTTTACTTAATCCCAGCTAGAGAATGCTTATGTGAACAATGATTTTACAGTTGCCCCACTTAAAAACTTGAAGTTCAAATACAGATTGGGAACCAAAACTGCATATTGAGAGCTATTTAGGAAAGTGTGGTGCAGTAGATGCCAGCTGTCATATTTTGATGAGACAAGAATAAAGCATTCTAAAATTCATCCAAGTGTCCTGAGCTGGGTTATTTTGTTCAGACTTTATTTCTCAACACATACAAGTTTTTTTACATGTACTTTTTACCATGTCCCTTTTACCTCCAAGCAGTTGCTATACTTTCCGTGAAATGTAGAACACATGCTAGTGTGGTAAGAGGACAAAGGCAAACCACAACTGCTGTTAAATAGTAAGTATCAGGCTCATCTAAATGAAAAAGCATCTTAAAATTGCATTCTCATTTTGTGTATCAATGAAACCCCACTGAAATCCATGGAAATAAACTGTTTCAGACAACCAGTTACAATAAATGATATGTTTATGAACTTTCTATTTTATTTTATTTCACTTCACTGAAATGGCTACTTGCAATACAAGCAATTGCAAGTCTGCTGTCTGTCCTATCATGTCTGTGCCTGCTAAGGGTTGCAGCAAGACAGTTCCTCTGAGAATTTATTTATTTATTATATGCAGGGAAATCTGGCACACTACAGCCAAGGAACACCTCTGGAATTTCAGAAGTAACCAAGATGGAAAGGGAGCAGAAAACATCTGACTGATGTCTACAGGATTATTTGTCTAAGCACAAAAGCTTGGGATCCACACACTGTATCTGTATTGGCTTTCTGCCAGCCTTGCTTATATTACTGGCTAGGAACAAATGTTTAAAAATGCAGGTTTACTTCATTGTTTTTTCGCCCGAGGATTCTTCTTATTTTCCCCCTCTTGAGACAGCCTCATTGTTCACACATTTCTAAACGCTGTGGACTAGAAATGCTGTAGAACTTCATATGCGTATTCCAGAGTTCACAAGCAGTCATTTGAATATTCTAGAGCTGAGAAAACTCAGGTACAGGATGAAAGGTGTCAGTTCTGGGGTTCTCGTTGTAATCAGCTCATAAAGCACTTCTATTTGAAGCAACTACAGAAAACCACTCTTCAAAGCTAGTTTCTCCATTTATAGCTGTGCACTTGGAGTGTAATCTCCAGTAGTGCTTTTTATCTGCTTTTTAAACACAAATACTGGTGATTGATTTCCTTTTTTTTCTTTCCTTTAAGTGAAGTTTCAGATAGGAAAGATTTGGGCATGATAAATGCTTGATGAACTCATCAGCATTAACGGTTGTTTGAAAGCTATTCCATTTATGGAAGAAAATAGTCAGATTTGTTTTCCCTTTGAGATGCACTGATGGTAGAACGATATAGAATACAGCTCTGTAGCATGAAATAGTGAACTTCCTAATTCCACTTCAGAAATAGCTTTCAGTGATAATATGTACTATTTGGGTAATTTTGCTACAAGAAAAATCATAAAAAGTGGGACAATACAAACCTAATCAACTTGAATGCCTAAATGAAAAACGAACCTCATTATAAAACAGCAGCAACTTGCTTTGGAGAGAAAATATTATAGATTACCTTAGTTTCTGTGTGGTAGGGAAATGGATAGCAACATGACACACACTGATGCAGATGAGCTACAAGTTGGGACTGCTGTATGAACACTGGACATATGCAAAGTCCTTTCAAAATCCCAATCTAAAAAAATTAACTTTGTGACTTTAAGAGGATCCATATTATGTTAGCCATATTATTACCAAAAAATTGCCAAGTTGTTAAAAAACTTGACGTAAATCTTCTTGGCATAAGGTTTTCTAAATACTCAAGCTTTTGTGCCTGAGAAATTAGGTGCACCAACAGAATCTGCTATGCATTCTCATTACCTTCACCAAAGAAATGATCAGATAAAGTTTGTCAAATCAGAGACTCAGAAAAGCTACTTTGACATCAGTCTTGAGGACTCAACTTTGACTGCTCAGTCAATCAATAGAAGTGACAAACAGAATTCAGCATGAATATAAAACAGTTAAGTATTTTTCTAATTATCTCCTCTTCATTTCATTATAATGACCAATGGAAAAATGCACTGATATGATGTTTACATGGAAATGGTCTAAACAATTGCTAGAACAGTTTGATCTTAAAATTTCCAGATGTTTCTTTGAATGATGTACGCGCATAAACATCTCCTGCTAAATACAGTCCTGTCCTCTATAGTTGCCTTGAATGAAAATCAGGAAGGAGGAACCGGTTGGTTAATATGAAGCTTTCTGTCATTAGACAGGATTTCCTTCACCAGAAGTAACAGCCATTATTAATAAAAAATTGACAGGTGCCCCTAGAGTCTTTACTCTAGTGAGCTTATTTGAGACATACTTATTTTTCAGTATTTTTAATGGGTTTATATTCCATCCAGACATGAGGAATGTGATTGGGAAGGTTTTAAAGTAATTGCAGTAATTTATTATTTACATGTCTTAGAGCTGATTCTCAAAAAATAATTCTTTAGTTTAGATTTACAGTACAGTAGTGAATCAGAGGATAAAATAAAAAGCCCACTGTCCTATTTTGGAGTAATTTGTCAAACTTGATGTGCTGAAAGGGGACCTGCAAAAGGAATTGTCAAAACTCCCTGGCCTTCATCCATGTGCTCCAAATATCTCAAATTTCCAGACTTACAAGTTGCTTTTAAAAGAGAAAGAGGGGAGGAAAACAAAACCAGTACTTTTCTATCATGTAAGATTTTGTCTTTATGTAGGTTCTAAGTGGAAGACCAGATGACAGTAGTTAATAAAGGTCCATACATTAGAAGCGTTGCAAGTTAGGTAAACAGAGTGAGAGAGATACAGGTGTTTAAAAATAAACAAACAAAACAGTGAAGAATTAATAACATAATACAAGCTTTGACCTGACCCAAATACCGCCAACTTTGTCATAGCCAAACTGGCAAATCCTATTATAAGCTCAGCTTTACCAGAATTGCTGTTGATTTCACATGTGTTTTTCTTGAGGGGACCACATATTCCTCCTTCCCACACTGTGGGAAAGCCACTGCAATGACTTCCAGAGCAGTCATCAAGCCTGGAAGGTTTCACTGTGGGTGAAATTCAGACTTACATAACAAGCATCCCTTGATATCAGGAAGTCTGGGCGGCTTTCAAAGTCCTAGTCATTGCCAGGTGAGAGCCAAAGGTACTCAGCAATTTCAAAAACGGGCTTCTAACTTAGATTTCTCAAGTTAAGGGTAACTCGCCCTGATTTTTAGGCTCTCATCTCCTGTCTGCTTTTTGTTGTGGTTTATTTTTCTGAGTAAAATAAAGGTTACATTAAACATAGTTTTGTCTCAATGACTTTATTTCAAGCAAGGTTAGCAAAGGAAAAGGTATTGTCTTCTTGACTAAATGACCCCATAGGCAAGAGTGGATGAACTTTCAGACATGCAAGACCCTCACCAGGTTTGTCTGAGCTATGTTTGAAAGAGAGACAATAAGAAAGTGAAAAACATGAGAACAGAAATGAAAGGGAGAGAGGAGTAATGAAAACAAATTATAGCCCTTGCAGATGTAGAAAAAACATTACTAGCTGATTCAGCCTATCACCCATTAACCTTGATTCATTAACAGAGAACTGAAGTATCACATTCCAACCACTGAAGAGCAGAGCATTCTCACATCAGAAATAGGCTTCTGGACTCTGGTGGAGGAATGGAGAAAAGTTACACAGCAGAGAAGTTAGCTCATTGTTAGAGCTGCTTTCAGCAGCTGATGGAGAATCAGCCCATTTCTTGTCCTTTTCCAAAAAAGAATTCAGTACATACACTTGCAGAGGGTAATTCATGCCATATGTCCTACTTTAGGCATTTCCCTTCCTCTCTGAGAAAAGAGAATATCAAAAGGCGAACATTTTTCCCTTGTAATTTAGCAGAGCTTAAAGCAGAACTCTTCATCACAGGCTCTATAGGTTATCAACCACTTTACCCAGGAATTCTAACATCATTATTACTATTGTTTGCAAAATTCCTATATCTCTTCATTTAACTCCATGATTCTCCCTTGATTCATCTATAAATCAGATACTAAAAAATGCCTTTTATCCTTTGCAAAATATAGCTCACCTGCCAAGCAGTTTGAAGCCTCAGAATGCAAAGATCCTGATTCATGCACTGATGTTCTGTGTCCTTAGTACAGAAGTAGGCCTTTCCCACACCAACCTAATTTCCAACTTGATATTTTAACATGTTCAAAATCCTGCAGCTGGACTAATGACAGTTAAAAATCAATGGATTAATCATAGGAAGGTCTCACATCTCTCTTCTGTTATACCATACCACCTCCTTAGCTCCTCAGCACAAATACAGCACCAATTAGCCACTTCCATCCATGACTGAACTCATTAATTTCAAATACAGAGTAAACAATTATTCTGCACAGATATATAAAAAGTTAGGATATCAACTGTCTTCTCTTTAGTTTTCAGATAAGGAATAGCAGGTATGGTGCCATAAACTGATTTAACAGGATTCATCAATAACAACACTATTTCACATAGAGCATATATAGCTTTTTTTGTAGTTTTTTTCCCCTATAAATGAGTAATTTAAAAGGAATAGATCAAATAGGACAGCCTTGGACTTCATTTAGATTTTACTAGGGGAATCTTAAGGAACACAAAATTTTACAGTGGTGTATCGGTACTGTTGCTCCATAAACAGAATACAATCCCTCTCTCCATCTTCGAAATTTCAGGCCTTTCTTTCAGGGAATGTCTATTTAAAAAATAGCCAATATAGATAGCGCTCATTCCCAATCAAGTAAAAAGCTGTGAATATATCAGTATGCATAGGACTTAAGCACACTCTCTGGTGTACCTCAATGAAAGTTACATGGTATATTTAAGCATGCATCCACTGGGGACAAAGAATTAACTAGCCTTAAAACATTACTTAATAATAATTTATGCAGATAAAAATCAGGTGTAGGAATTCATCCATGAAGCTATACATAGCCTAAGCAGAAACAAATGATGATTTAATTGACCTGGAACCTTTCAGAAGCACTCACAATACAATGAATGTCAAAACTGTATGTTTTTAATCATATGTATCTGTTGTCATGACAGATGATTGCACATGTGCAGTTATTTGAGAGAAAATCCCTTTTCTGTCTATACCTCAAGACAATATTTTGTTGTGGCACAAGTGTTTCCAAAGCGTCTGTTAAGTTATTACAAAAGGAAAAAAGTCTTCCACTGTGTACTGATCAACTGGAAAATTCTGTCTGCCAAAAATCTACTGACTGTAGCAAAACTAGGATATCAACCTGGCATCCATTACACTGGCTTATTGTGTGCTAGTATATTGTGTATGTCTATAGTCATCCTTTGAAATTAAATGCCACTGAATAGAAAGGTATTAAGCTTACCCAAAAAGCAGTAAGCAGAAATGAGCAACCATGAGATATGATGCAGAGTTAGAAATCTGTGGTGCTGCAGCTCTGGGGTTTATGTTGCTCTAGGGACTATGATATGAGAGAATAATACTGTGGTATAGATTCAGGGGAGAGAACATAGATAGATTAGACCCAGTAAAGGTGAGACAGACAGATGATACTGCCATACCCATCTTAAAGCTTTCTAAATCACAACATTAGTTTTAAACATGATATAAAAGCTATTCACTTGTATATATGCTCTGGCTTCTATATATTCAGCTGAGATTTTACAAAGTACTTTAAATTAGTCTTTATTTAATAATAAATATAAAAATAATAAGAAAATGTTCTTCCAAAAGTTTGGTATTTCAGAGCTGAGACTAAAACAAAACCTTTCTTACCACAAGCAATTCTGACATCTGAAACATTAAGGGAGCCCTACAGAGTAGAAAGCTTTCAGGGTTTTGTTCTGCCTTCTCCATGCTTTAACAACAGCTACTTGCATTCAAAGGTAACAGAAGACAGCTGGGGAAAGAAATAGTACATGCATGGAAAGGTAGCAACGCCAAAAGAACACCTACTCATCCAGAAAAATCTGAAGGTAAGAAATCAAAGTTTATTTTCATTATATTGTCTCAATGTATATGTCTGTATATATACATACATACATGTTTTCAGTGTGTATTTCCAAATTGGGGGTGGGTGGGAAGGGAAACACGAAATGCATTTAATCCTAAAACTTTGCTTGCTTACAGTAACAAGATGTCAAGGGCTTTTTACTTAAGTTTCTTTCACTGACATCCTTAATGTCTGCTTTTTAAATTTTAAAATTATGTGCCTTGTTCCTATTCATTCTTCAGCCTGACCTTCCTAAAATGACCAAGCTGATATTGTGATTAATGAGCCAATTATTTTCATCTGAGACATGGAACAAAACAAATAGCCTATTCCCCTCCAATTTACTCTTTTAATAAATAGTTCCCCCTCCCTTTTTTTTTTAAACCACTGTGTTCTTACCTGAAAGTTTATGATGGATTTCCTATGCAATTCATTCCCTAAATTAATAGGAACAGAGCAAGCTAGAAATGTAGGCTTTTACTTGCCTTTGGTATTAAAGCAAGATGTAAATACAACTTTACTATTCTTAAGTGAGAAACACTCAGAAGAGAGGCTGACAGGAGTCCAATAAGGAAAAAAACATGCACTTGAAGACAGTCACCCTCCATACAACTCTAAATTATGAAGGTATCAGCTTTCTTCCCCTGTGTTCCTGATGTGTCTTTTCACAATTTATTCCAAGAAGTGTCCTTAAAGAACTTAAGAAAGGTACAGTTGCAACAAAAGAATCTGAAAATTCTTTTTTACAAATTCTTTTGAAAAATGAATTCTAAGCCACATGGATGAAGACTGTACATTTTAAAAAGGAAAGAAGGAAAAAAAAACAACCCTGTGGGAAAAGCTTTCTTCATCCAAGGAGCACTAAAGTTAAACAAACAAATATGCTGGAATGGCATCAAGGGAAATGCATTACATTATACTCTTGGGAGATGATTTAATAGCAATAATGCAAATTGTACAAGGACCATGACTTCTAAACTACAGGTCCTGAGAATCTCTTGCACCCTTGAACAGCTGCAGAACACCAGTTCCTCCTTCCTCATTCAGCTACAAAGCCTTTGGCATCCAACACGATCTGTGGAAAGTCTATTCTTTACACAGCAAAAGCAAGCAATTTGGTATCTGCCAGTGTTTGCTGCAAAAGAACTTGACTTTTGATGGGTACAGACAGCACTGAGTCTACCTGTGATTAAGAAACAGTTTGATATGCAGAGTAAACACACTGCTTTTCTTTAGCATTTGTTTCTTCTGGCTAGTAGTTTCATTTTCTTTTTGATAACTTATGAAAGACAGGAGTGAGGAGCACCTTCTAGGAAGTCGAGAAGGTAACAGTGCATGATTCCCAGTTCAGAAAAATTACTTCTTATACTCGGTGTACTGCTCTGAGAACTAGGCTCTCAGGAAAACACCCTCAGGTAAGAACGATAAAAACCCATGGTCCCTGTCCTGCAGCATTTAATTTGAGGATCTAGTTCTGTGCTGCTGTGGTGCCTTTCACTGGAAGACTTCCCTTTCCTCTACAAACTGCAGTGACCTCATCTCCAATATACCTGTCAGGCTGACAATTATCAGCTTGACGAACATCCAACCAAAAAACCCAACAAAAAAAACCCCAAACAACAAAGCACAGATTGGGGAAGTAAGTTGCCCACAGTCACTCATTAAGTTTGTGAGAGATAACAAAAATAAGACTCTGTCTTAACTCCAGACACCACAAAACTGCCTTTCCTCTTGAATATTGGTCAGTTCAAATGATACGTAGTCTGTTTGTGAAGCTAGTGCTGCTGTTTGCATCATGGCACAGATGGGAGGCCACCATTTTGAACAAATCCAGGTGGATGCAAAATACTCAATGTGCAAACTTTAGAGTTTAGATTTAGAAATACCTTTGAATACAAAGGAAAACCTATAGCTTTCCCCATCTATTTCGGAAACCAATAAATAATTTGTCCCTGTTCAGTGCTGCAGATTGGCTGGATAGCAAATTAAAACATTTTTCACCTTTCTGTGGGTCCCTAATCAATTCCGTCTCTAAATGGGGGATATAGATGCATGGCACAGTAGCCAACCTCTTCCAGCTCTGAATGAACAAGCACATGAAGAAGAAAAACACACAGAACTCTTTTTCTATCTACTAAACACAGATCATAGAAAGTACTGAGCATTATAAAACTTTCGGTTGAAAATTACATTTTGGATTATGTATCAGCCTATGAAGTGTGAAGAATGCAAAGTTACTGAAACATGTTTTAGAAAACTTGTATCTTACAGGAATGTTTTTGCTACCAACACATAAACTCATCTGTCCTCTTTTATTCTTAGCACCTGAAGAGAGTCTGTTATCCTCAGACTCTGATTTCATACCAGTGACTGTGAAATCCCTAAGCAAAGCTTCATAATGTATATTTACAGAATTCTGCTGATTAATAGTTTTCCTTGTCAATTAATAATCAAGATATTCTACATGCTACAGGCCAGACTTTGTTAATGTTTATATTAGTCAGTATATTAACAGTCATACTTCTACACCAAAACTTGAGAAGTAAAAATATTTTACTCAGAAAATGATAAAGATTCTGAAAAGCGCACACACGTATGAGATCAGTACTAAGGCACTCAAATATCTCCAGTGCTGAGTGTGCAAACAAGAACTTTCTACAGAATACTAAAATATAAAGGAAAAATCCTCATAATCTTTCAAGCAGAATTTTTGTTTGATCTTCAGTTGAAAGCAATTCAACTATTCTTTCTGATGAACTGCAAAATGCTATAACTGAATTAAGTCATGCATAGTCTTTAGGAAATGAGAAAAGAACGGTTTGAACTTTGGAACTTCATACAGAAATTAGTAGAAAACTCATCTTAATGGAAAGCTACTATTCAAGATGATTCTGTGCTCTAAATTAACACCGACTTTTGAAGAGTCCTGGAGAAATCTGTGCCACTTCAGCAAGCACCAATTGATATCTACAGAGTGCTGCTGGGTGGGGTTATGCACCATTTTAAACAGCTCCAGAAGTCTGACAGATAAACTGCAAGTTGAGGAAGCCACCTCTTCAGTAGCTCTTTCTTGATGTAAGTGAAGTTAAGGCTCTGAGATTACTTCATTTTAAGAACTACAAAACTAAGAGAAATATTAGTAACTGTCTATGCCACCTCCAATGGTGAAAACTACCCTGTTTTAGAGAAGAAAGCAACACAGTCTGCACCATGCTGTTACAGACCACCTTTCCAAGTTTCACGCATACTCAGTCAGGTAGGAATAGTCTTTCCCTACAACGTACCCTGAACCTGGAAATCGAAGTGACCCATTTTCAAAAGAAAATCTTAAGTCATTAGCGATTACTGAAAATTTAAACCACAACTTTTAAATAAATAAATGGCGCATTTAGGACACTCAGTTACAATTTGCTAAAACGCTAAGAGATGCAGCCCTTCTCTTCATCCTTCCTCCCCTCACCTCTTGAACTTGAAATACACTAGCTGAATCAGTATTATGTTAAACTTCTTATTTTCTGTGTTCAGCATCTTTGTATTTTAGCACTTGTTCATAGAAGAGCTATCATTTTGTTCTTAGACATTAAGTAATACATTGCTTATATTTTATTTGAAAGAACAAAATACAAACTATTAATACCAAGAAAACAAAACAAAAAAAATCAACCCAACCCAAACCAAAATCCCCCAATTCAGAATCTCCATGCTCAACGACTAACGGAAAACTTATAAACACATTCTGGTGACAAGGATAGAAGTTTAACACACACTATGCTTAGAGAAATAAGTAGGAAAAAAAGTTATGACATTCGAGTCTGAGCTACATTAAAAGAGCGAGTGTACACAACAGCCATGCGGGTTTAGCTTAGTCTATAAGGACATCACAAAACCAAGCTTGACTTATCCTTGTATCCATGGTGTGCTATTCAAAACTAGCTGTTTCGATGTCGCATGGTAGCACTGAAATACTTTGTAAAAATGAAATAAATTACCACTATACTCTAAAAACCAAGGAAGGCATTACATGTATAGAATGATTAAGAGCCTTGCTTCTGCAACTGCTCACCACCACTTCCTTTTCTGTTGCTGTGTATCTTAAAGCAAATAAAAAGCTCCTCTGGATAAATGCTGAGAATAAGTTTTTTTAAAATCCACACTTACTGAGATAATTTTTGTTGCAAACCATCCTTCTTTAATCCTGTCAATACCACTTAAAGAAAAGGACTCCAAAGTACAGCAAATAAAAATTAAGTTGGGGTGACACATCTTTAAAAACAATACAGGGACATCAAATCAACAAACTGGGTTTGATAACTATTGCCTTTTAATCCAGTGTCCCTGCTCCCACAATGAGGCAGGAGATTTAAATGAGATGTGCAAACACTGAAAGATAGGATAGCAAATTTTTCTGATGCTCAGTAGTTTTTAGGAAGAATATCAGTAGCTGCCCAATACCCTTAAGAGTTTGACATAACATCTCTACTCTTGTATTAACAACAACAAAAAATACATACACACGCACAACCTAAATCCTACAGCTCATCACTGATTCAGTACAGAATTTTCTTCCAAATCTGCCTTTCTGTATTAGACAAGGAGAAAACAATGAAAACTTGAATGTACGGCAAAGAGCTGACAGGCAGAGACAAATGACATATAATGTATCTTTTGAAATGAAGTCCCCAAAATACAGAAGTTAATTCTGCTACAAGGTAGTATGGAGTATTTCATTTGTTATAAAAGAGGGTCTTTACCATGCTGGCTTATTATCTGAGATGTTGTGCCAATCACTGCAGCCCAATCTTCCCAGGGGTTTGAGCTACAAGCTCAGATCTTCAGAACCTGCTACATTCCTTATTTATGAATTGATACACTTTGATCAGCCGTGCCAGTTACTCTTTCCTCCTCCCCATTTTCATCTTTCATCAGTCCCTTGACAAAATTCCATTGCAGACAAATGTACAGAGCAATGTTACATTCAGGACAATTCACTGAAGACAATTTTCTACATTAATTTCAGAAACAGATAAAAATCAAATAGACCCCATCACCAAATTTTCCTCACAGTCCCTTCCTTCTTACAAACAAGCCTAACCATACGCTATGAAGATTAAACTAAAAAACACATCCTCGCACCCACTTGGGGAAAATATTCCTCATCTTTGAATAGACTAAGAGTATGTAGCAAATGATATAAGCAAATTCAATACACACTATAAACAGATAAATTTAGTTGCACATTTAGGTACGCTTCTTAACAAGAGTGGTAAAAGGCTTTTGTAAGCAGTTGGCATGTTTTCCATTTAATTTACTGTTTCAGTGGTGACAGGGTTAACTAACAGTGTGACTGAGGCTTTGATCAGATGGCAATCAATATTACAATCAAAACCAAAATACATATCTTACAGAAAGTATATGAAGTGTACAGCCAATTGCAGCCATTGTGACTTCACAGCATAACCCTTTGCATTACACATGGCTCCAGGGATTTTTTTGTTTTTTGTTTTATTATTTTATAATACTACAAGTTCCGTAGACAAAGAAAGTGAGAACCTATGGAATTAAGTGCATGAGAAATTTCTCACTTCCTGAAACTTTCTCCAGTTAGAGGCATCAAGTGTGGATACCCAGGTCTCAAAGACTGAAAACAGACAGGTTTTTGTGGTTGCCCTTTTCTGAATAACAATAGTACAAACACTTCAGTTTTAAGTTAATCATAGAGTCTGCTCATTTATTCTGCTGATATTCAGAGATAAGGAGGTACAAAACAGATGTGAACTACAGTTGCTTCTGTTTGTTGTACTGAGCTCAGCACAGCTTTTTGTGTAGGAAGCTCTGAGTTTTCAAGCTTCCGGCATTTTGTTACTGTTTAAAGGAAAAAAAAAAAAAAAAAAAAATCTCATTTTTCTCTCCTGAAATGGGAAGACTGTTTCCTTCCCAGCTATATGTACAAGGGGATAAGCAGGTTATACATGTTTTGTGCTCTTTACCTCAGTGTAGCTTCTGGCAGAGAAGGCATTGGCCCAAGAAAAATCAAGACCATCTCCACTCCTTATATACAGAAATACCTTCTTACCTGCCTCATTTCCCTTTAAGTGTCATAAAATTAAATAACAAAACCCCATAGGTCCATAAGAAAACTATAGCTAAACTACCACAGACGTTGATTTGACTGCCATAGAATATGAATGCTATTGCAATATTGACAAGGTGTGACCCTCTTCATTACTTAAGCTGGCAGTTTTATTATACTGTCAGAATTTAAAGTGTGTCCATTTTCCTCTTACAGATGATGGGCCTGTCAAAATCTTCAATCAAGGTTCAGCTGTTATAGTCCTACTAGAGCGTCAGCAGCATGAGAGCAAGGAGAATAATGACACCATTCCTAAGCTGCTTTATTTTACCCTGAAGCATCATAAAAAGTCATTTAGCTCAAACTTCCATAACATAGCCATCAAATAATGGGACAATCAGTGTCACACTGATTGGGGAAATATGACAAATCAGTGGTCACTGTTGTGTTTTTGAAAGAGTAAACTTAATTCTATTACATGGCTACATTTGTGATTCTTTTGCCTTATTCACACACAACAATTACAATTAAAATCTAAATTTTTTGCATCACAAGTAACAAATGTCAGAGATATCCAGGATATAGGGCTTCTGTGGGATTCCTTCTGTTTCACTGAGAGAATGACTGGAAAACACTGACAAGAAAGTAAATATTCACAATGAAAATGTATTGCAAAGTATCCATATGACAAATGACACTGCTGGGACTCTTCCTTATTCATGCCTGGACAGATGCTCTTTCAGATTAAAAAAACAACAAAACCCCAAAATAACCCAGCTAAACAAAAAAAAAATCCCTAATAAATTAAAGTACGGAGTCAGCTCCTTGTGGAAGAGTCAGAGCTGGAGAGTAGGCAAGAGTCTAGCTGGTTATGACTGCAAGACTTCAGCGTCAGCCAGCTCATAGAGGAACAGTCTCTAATCTCCAAACACAAATCCTGATATTTATCACAGCAGATTATAATCCTACATCTAAGATACCCTTTAAAATCTTTCTCAAGGTTTCACTGAGATGCTGTTAGCTCAGAAATATGTAGCATCTAATAAAAGCTTTCCAAGAACTGAAAATGAAATACCTATGTTTATTTAGGTAAACATTTTGAGCAGAACCTACAGGAACCTCAGCATACAACACAATTACTTGGAGAGACATGGGCACATCTGCTCCTGCAATAAATCATAACAGTTACTCTTGACTTTAAAATATGAGCTATAGTTTACAACAGAGCTTGACACTGCAGTAGTAGGGAAGAAAGCATCACTGTTGTTTTTCTGGTAAAGAATCTTTTCACTTTAAAAATGTATTTGTTCTGATAAGGTATTTACTAGATCCAGGGAGCATTACATCTGTCTATAATAGTTGGCACTGCTTATTTGCTCAATATATAAATATTAGAAGAGGGATACGGTATAAATCCAAACAGATGAAGACTCTGAAAAAAATCCTTAAAGTATTGAATGAATAGATAGATAGACAGACAGATGCTACAGGAGAGTAAGTCAATACACCACCCACTTCAGTATCTCAATTCTTTATTTCAGATGCTCCACAGAAAGTGAGCTTTCTTTCTGTCACACCCAAAGAGGTATACACTACATTGGATTGCAAATATACACACTGCATTGGAATGTGTCCCCTAGGCTGACTTAGATGTGACTAGAATGACTAGAACATTCTCTGCAAATATGATCTTAAGAAAAGAATCTGCAATGGCATTACCACATTTCTACCAAAATTCTTCCAAATGTTACTAGCTTGCTTCACTGAAGTCTCATGCTGTCACCAAAATTTGGGAATGAAGAAAACTCCTTAACACCAATTTAGCATTAAGAAGCAGGCATTTCTTTTTATTGCGGAGCTGGGTGTCAGGAGGATAGTTCCTCTATCAGGCACACCTATTGCTGGTTCTCTTGTCATATTTATACACAAATGTTACAAAGATTACAAAGTGGTACACTCCCCGTTACAGTAATTGGTTCATATTTCTTCACCTAGTATGCAAACTAGAACGCATGCTCAGTTCCTTTCTCCGCCTCTGTCTTTTGAGTAGGTGGTATAATTTGGGTAGGGGGCTTATGGGTCGGTGGTCATGGGGACCCTGGCCCAAATTACCTTTCCTCTCGTTTCTCAATACTTTGGAGTCAGTAATTGTTCGCTATATGCCTCAGGAAGATAAGGATGCTCCTGGAGGCAATTAGTGTCCTCCCTTTCTGAAAAGTATGTACATAAGGACCTTGAAGTGTCTCATAGCTCCTCCTTTTTATCATGATGTGTAGCAGGTGCTCATTCTAAGAATTGTTAGCCTTCTACCTAAAGTAACAAGGAATAGTTTCTTATCACATATAAGCAGGCCTTCATTACAGGCCTTTTTGGCTCCAATGCCAGTGGCTAATTCTAAATTGTCTTAAATCTTAAAAAAAGAAATATTGATACAAAGTTCTCCCAGTCTGGCTAGGTGTATCCTTTAAAGCTTTCATTAAAATGAGGAGTTCCAGCTGGATGGCTTCCATTCATTAAACTACCCAAGCTTCTTGAGAAAGCAAGCCACAACTCTGATTTCTGAGAAAAGAGAAATAAAGAGGGTAACTCGTGAGCCTCAATGGTTGAAAAAGCAGAACAGTCGACACAAAACTGAGCAGCTGATCTAGAGAAGAAAAATTAAAGCTATTTCCTGTTGCAATGAAGTGCGACACTTTCCCAAGAGAAATACGTTAAGACTAGAAAGTTGAAAGAGCACCTTAGATCCAGTACGTAGATTCAGGCATGAATTTTGGTTTGTAACGTGGTGTTACAAGAAAAATAAAGAACATTGGCAATGCCAAAGTTTAAATACTGTCTAAAGCATGTATTCTTCCTGTATAGAAATGAAGTTAGACTGCAGAATGCACAAATGATATTCTGAATATACTTGTGCCAAATTTGCACCTAGCTCACTTTTTTTTTGTTGTTTGACCTCACTTTTAGCCTTGTTGGATATGAAATCTATTACTCCATTAAAATGAATTAATAAAAACCTTGAATATAAACCAAACTATTCACTTGAGTACAAATCTCTGGACTCAAACTCTAAGCAACCTGCTCAGAAAACTCAACAATACTCATAAAATACAGTCTTTCCCAAAATATATAAGTAGTCACTGTCAGCATGGATATGACAATGTAGAGGAATATCTGCTTTAATAATTCTAACATCCATGCTTCATGTTTTATAAAACTAATTTCTCATATTCTATTAAGTCATGAAATAGCAGGATATCAGTTCTGCCATATCTAGGTGTAAATCCTGTTTTAGTGTATTTATTGGAATTGATCCTATGCTTCAGAAAAAACAACCCTTTGCCATATACGTAAGTCACAGTTCTATTCTGATAATTCCCACTATAGCTGTATCTGTCTTTTTCATTTTTGAAATATTTAGATAATACCACAGTTCTGATATCATCACAGGTATCTAAACAATGCTTTGCCATATTAAAACTAGAGGTTACATTAGTATAGGGAGTCAAACTAAAAGCACCTCCAGAATATTTTCTAATGTCTCATCATGGCTTTTTTCTAAAAACAAAACAAAAAAACCCCTAAGCATGCACTGCCATGTAAATCAAGTTTCAAAGCTGTAAAAATAGAACAGGCATCAAGCTGTTTCCCCAAGCTGTAATTGAAAGCCAGCTTGGCAGGAGGCTGTGTTCTACTGGAACATGACAACCCACACAACTTGTTTAATCTCTGCCATCACCCATACAGCTCCACGTCACAAAGCTAGAGACTTCAAGAGGGACCTGTGGTGCTTCTGCCACTGGATGTGCCTTGTACCATCAAGATCACAGAAGGAAAACAGCAGTTTCCTTCTGAAGTAGCTTGGAACACTAGTATCTTCAAACAAGAGTGTGTTGTTTTGGTTGGGGGTGTGGTTTTTGGTTGGTTGAGTTTTGATTTCTTTTAATGCTTCAGGAACTGTTACTCATAGGCTTACTGCAAGAGTCAAATAAAACCAGGACCTCAACTTGCTAACCAATTAGCTAACCAATTAGCTTAATAAACCAACACTGCTGCAACACTGCAGTCACTCTTGTATATTGTATGCTGCCATACTAAAAATACCTGCCCATAAGAGTGCTAAAATCTGTTTTTTATTTAAACAAGAACAAGAAGGATAAAGATGTATAAATGAAATCCCTAGAAATACCAAATGTTCACATAAAGTGAACAGATTTGCTGCCAAAATAGGCCATTGATGACTACAGAAAGAACATTGTTTCCCATTTGTCGGTTGTTGACTACTTCACTAGTAATATATTAAGTGCCAAATGCTATCACAGCAGAGGATTAGATGCAAGAATAACAGTATGAATATGACAAGTTGAAACTCTCTCACTGGATATTATTGCATGTCTTTAAGGAATCTAAAAGATTTGCTACTCATATCAGTACTTTAATAAAAATTCACTAAAAGCAGTTGAGATCTGGACACTTACTTTTATTGAATTGATAATGATTCCAGTGAATTAAAATAAAACACTGCAATTGACACTGACAAGAACAAAATGTTCACTGGCCAAGATTAAAACAATGCGTATCTTAACAATTTATAAACAGGACATTAATCATCTCACTTAGCTTTCTACATACACTTCTAGAGGAGAACTCATCCACTTTACTTCAGAAGCGCACCTTGGAGTGAAATGAATTACCCTTTCCTGTCAACAGAGAGAAGTAGATCTAACAAAGGAATCAAGAAAACTAGTTGTGACTACATGTGAACCAATGAAGACCACTCACAAGGACTTTGCGGTATCCCATAGCTGAAGAATAGCTTTTCTTTTATTAACTCTGCAAGGTGCAAGAAAACACCAGATATAAAAGACAACGATATAATCTGTCCAGAGTTTCACTCTAAAAAATAACCAAGTAATGGATCTCTGTTTCATTGACAGTTTAATTTTCCTCTCTTTCAGCCTGAGGAAACTATAATTTAAACCTCCCAGATCACATCTGGGGCAGCTTTTTTACCTTGCAAGGTCTCTTGCGACCCTTTTGGAAATACAAAACAACACTAATTTAGTCACAATCATATGCGAGAGAGCTATTCGTATCAGTATAAGTTTGATGTGTGTCAAATAAAGTAACATCACCTCAAAATCATAATAGTGATCTCCACCACATAAACTGAGACTTCACAAATTAAGTTAGTTCCCAGGACATGCTGACCATACACATAGATGCCTCCTGTCAATGCGTTATACAGGCTCTCAGTTCTGTAGTGCTGATGTATCATTAATTAACACATTTTCTCATATAAGCTGAATAGACAAGGGTTCTGGAAATCAGTTCCACATACTGATCCCTCACTGTGATAACTGGGCCCAACAACTTTGCAGTTATAGGTAGGGGACTCTAAGGGGAAAGACTGTTGGAGAAGAAAAGGGAGTCTAATCCCAGTTATGTGCCAATCTGAAGAGAGGGTAACTCAATTCTCAATGCAGATATCAATGTAATTAGCCTAAAGTTATAAAACAGTGAAGAGAAGTTTAGACTCTTGCCACCATTTCAGCTCTAAAAGCTTCTAATATAAAATTAAATTAAAAGGAAAGGAAAATACAAGCTCCTCAGTAGTCTTTAAAACAAGAATGAGTACAAAATTAAAGCCGTATATCTTGTCTGCATAAGAGTTTGCATTGAATCTGCACACACTAATGACAACATTTTAAGCTATGCTCTAAACAGTGCCCTACAAAGGTTACATTCTTTCAGAAATAATCTGAGATGGTGTTCTGCATGATGAAGCATCTGACTCACTGAATTAAAAGAAAGGGATACTATTGAGTCATTAGGCTCTTATATTTCTTATATTTCTATCTATTTTTTAATTCCTTCAAATTACTAACAAAAGAATAAGGATTTCAAAGAAAAAAGGAAGACATTGATTCAGAAATGCAGGTTTTCCTTTTACACAGATTCCCTAGCAATACAAAGCACAAGGATATACATGGGAAAAAAGTTACACAGATGTCAAATTTTGTAAGCAGAAAATGTATAGAAATAGAATGCTTCTCAAATATTTCCACTAGACAACTGTAGTTCTTTAAGCATAGATCAACTACTGTTACTGATACTTTTCACCGTGAAATATTTCATTTATTTGGCTGGTTCGACAGACCTATAATTCTTGTCACCATTACTGTAACCATGTCACTTTTGTTACTCAATGGAGTTTTTTAAGTATTCTAGGGAAATGTGTGCCATTTAATCTGTGGACATACTTGATTTAGAGAAACAGTCAGCACTGCCTCAAAGGAGGGGAAAAAAAAATAATTAAGAGAGAGCAACCAACCTGTTCTTCCTGACACCTGCTTTGTCAGTCTTCCACCTGTCTGCCTTCACTGCACAGTAATATCTACCCTTGTTCTCAGACATTTTATATAGTTCTAATCAAGAATTACCTCAATAACCTGCTACAGTTCTGAAAACAATCAGAGAACTGTAAATGGTCATTTATTGACTTTAGCACTGAAAATACTCCACCTAAGATTTCACCTTCAAGTCCATCTTATAATCACCCGTCCAAACATTAAAAATATTCTAAATCAAAATTCATGCTAGACATTTAGAGCTGAGCAGCAAAGATGCACAAGAAGTCTGATTAACTTTTTTTTCCCCCACATGTGTAATTTTTTATGAAGAGGTCCATTTTTCTAATAAATCACCATACTTTTCCATATTCCCTTCACAGCTTTGAATGGATCCATTTTTTCCCTGACTCTTCTAAGGAGGCCTAATCTCATTTCCTTATCCACATTAATTCCTATTACTTATCTACTACTGTAGAACTATTTCCATTTGCAGTTACATACCATGGCTAATGACATTCTTTATGTCCTAATATATAGAACTTCTAAAGAAATATGTAGAAGTTATTTTAAATTCATATATCAGTATTTCTTCTTTTGAGATGTTGTTTTCCCCGTTGAAAGATTTAATCCTCTTCATAGCAACACAAATTCGGACTTTAATGCCAGAAAGGGCCTAAGTAGCTGTTCTGCTAAACAGGATGTAGACTACAGAGTTTCTCCAGATGATTCTCATATCCAATCCGTAACTTTTAGGCAAACAAAAGCATGTCTTCCAGAAAAGTGCATTTTTCTAACACTTAAGAAAAAAACCACAGTGCAAATCTGCAATGAGTTACTGACTTGCGTGAGCACACAACAGTCACTTTCTGCCTTCCTACTTCCCCTCACTTCACTTGAAAACCAAGCAAAAAATACATCTCCCTCATGGGAAGCAGATTTTGCATCCGAAGTATTTTTCCAGGCACATAAAAAACCATATCAAGAATGTTAAAGAAACCGAGTCAGCCTATTTTCCAAGCAGTCTGCTTGAACTCTGGTTTGCAGATTTATATAACTAATTTGGATACAAGGATAATGAGAAATTCCCTAAAGGAAGTCCCTTGTGAATATCCCAGACAAAAATCCCCAATATCATTACCCAGGGAAGGAGAACTGAAGTCACATAAGATAGAATTATTGATGTTTTTGTGCAACTACAGAGAAAACTGTAACTTATATTCAATAAAGTGAGTTTCGCAATGTCTTTTAAGTAGTACATAAACTGTAATACTTCCAACAGTGAAAGCCACTTCAGTGATTAGCCATATTCTTTGTTTTAGAAAATACATTCCAGGTTTAGCAGAAATGTTTTGCATTCACAAGGAAAATTATAAAGTTTTCAGCCCACAAATTAATCTGATTTTTTTTATGCTTGGTGTCCATCTCAGTGAGATTTTGAAAGACTGTACTGAGAAAATGATGAATTAAAAAGGACATCAGTATCATCTGACATGGGAAGAGCAGGGATTTTTTAAATTAACCAAAAGGATTTGTAAATCTGCAAGAGTGCTCATGGTGCTTATGTTGATCTGTTTAATGACTTTGCATGACTTTTAATTGATTTTTTTTTTAAATAAACACATTCACTATCAGAATATAATAAAGTTTCTGACTGAGAAAGTGGAAAAATGAAGTGACTAAGTAGTTTTCCAAACTGGAGCACATGAACCTTTCTTTGTAGCCCAGCTTTTAGAATGACAAGTAGATTTAACAATTTTACACGCAAAAATCTGTAACCAAAGCAAGAGGCAGCAGAAAAATTCAATACATTTATTAATTAATAAGTTTTTCCTTGAGGTTTACAAAATCTGAGAAACCATCAAGATTGGAATTTTACATTTGTTCTTTGTATTCTACACTCACTTCGGCAGCAATTCTAGGCCAAGTCCTGCATTACTTGGTCAGGTAAAACTCCTCCCCAGAAACTGGCAGACAAACAAGTGTGTCTCACACACTTTTTCAGTATTATAGTTAAGAAATGGATTTGAGCCTTAAATAATGCATGGCATCTCTCTCACAGAATTCACATACTACTCAATGTGGAATACTGCTGTCATCTCATGCATTATTTCACATTACAGGTTTCATGTATCTTAACTTTTCTATGTGAAAAAAAGACATTTTCTTACACCTAATTTATGAAAGATGATAGTTTAGGATGCAAACTACTCAAGGGTCAGAAAATTACAAAGATATCATCCCTTGTTCAACAGTAACTCTACGTGCCTATATTAGATTAGCTCCCATAGGACCCCAAATTCCTTAGTTTCACAGGCCAAACCATACATGAGGCAGTTGGCCATGCAGGCCAATTATCTGGGTCCAGTATCACCTTCTGCTTTAGCTGGCACCTGTAAAATATAAACAGCCCTCCACATGAGAACTGCAGTCTACTACAAAGAACTATGTAGAGGACTCAGTCTTAATGAACCTCACAGCATTCCTCAAATAATCCCTGAATTGTGGAGTCTGGTCATCGAATTTATTACTGCAAGAAGGTTAGCTACGTGTTATTTGATACTTTAACTCTATCTTGGGGAAACCTGGATATCTAGATAAATGTTTGTATGTTATTTAACTCTGATACACAGAAAATTAGAGTCTCTAACTCAGCATCCAGGATGTTTTACTGTAATTCCATCTTTTCATTCTTACAGCAAGTAAGCTTTTAGGTTCATGTGAAAGAGGTACTCAAGAATGAAATGAGAATTCTCACATAATGCAGCATTAATTCATTTCATCACACACCTACATACTTTATTATTACCCAGAAAATATAGAAAAGTATATATAGTTTGGTGTAGAAAAGACAAGAGAAGCCTGCAAAAGAAGAGAAAGAAGTAGGTAGAAGGGACATGCTGAAACCACTAATAAAGAGAGAATCACACACTTTGTGACAGCCACCTAGAGAGAGGCTGCCAACTTCACAGTGTCTATCTCCAGAAAGCAATCACTGCCTGATTAGAAAAAAATTACTACTTAAACCTGCACCTTCACATATGACCAGGATCAGTAAGAAGCCAAGAACAGCTTCATGAGTTATGACATCAGGAGCATGAGATAGTTGCCCAAATCATGCCAGTTTTCACTGGTCTCTCTGTGCCATCCTACCACACTAGAACACCATGGCTCTACCAAGGTCAGAAGTGTTGAAAATTCGCTATGTTTGTTCTGTCCAGATATTGGTGCAGGGTTATTTCAAAGAGATACTATGTTTCTAATACCTCTTGGCTTTCACAGAAATGTTAATTTCAAAGAAGTAACTGCTGTATAATTCCCATATACTAATTATCATGAACTGAAACAAGAATAATTTTTTAGGCTTCTCTCATCGGGCTAAGAAGTCAGACTAGTAAGTTTGGGGTTTTTTTAACCTATTACAGGGAAATCTATTACTGTGATTTCTTAATCCATCTCCAGAGTGGCCTAAAAAAATTTGTTCCTTCTCTCATGTTTTCATGGCCATGTACACGGCTGTTATTTGGCTGAGATAAAATGTAGAATAAAGGAGTAAAGGAATGAAGTATGCTAAAAACCCCAAAATAGAGTAGTGACACATTTAACTTCTTCCTTCTACTTTTTCATTCAGCTGATTAAGTCATGTACATGGCCATGAATACACAGGTTGAGAAAATCTCCACTTTCATTTTGTAACTTGAAAATCTGAAGCAGACACAGTGGGGCAAGTTAGTAAATGGTTAATTTAACCTGTAGCAGCACTATTAAGTCACTATCTCCAAAAAAAGGTTCCTATTTTATTTATTTCACCTGAATAATGGCTCTGATCTCACAAATTTTTATGTCATAAAAGCACCAATGCAGAAGCAGCAGTATAGAATTGTGACATAGTTTTATACACATATTAAATTTTATACAGCTTAAAACTCTATGCTGTACTGCAGCAGTATTTCATTACTTCTAAATTAATTGCCCAACCAGGAAGTGGTAGATCCTAACCTAAGCTTTCATGACAAATACAAAATAACAGTACCAACACTACAAGCCCACTAGTGACAAGCAGCTGTGCATCTACGAAGATTAAAGAATCTTTGCCCTCCTTGAGCCTCTTCCTTAGAAGTACTCATAATCACAGACTTTGAAGACAAATACAATGACTTCAGAGAGCTTAAAAAAAGAAAAAGAGAGAGAAAGAAAGCAAAAGAAAGCCTTCTGAAAAAAAGCAGGAAAAGATAAGCTTCTCTCTCACAATAGGGTAGCAAATTGGATGTACTTATTTATCTTCAAGTACTTAAATACTTAAATTCATCTTGTACTTCTGTACTCATCAGAAACTCAGGGAAAAGTCTGAATGGCTGTGGGCCAACATCTCCTATTTCTCTTACCTAGGATGAGACAACTAGAACCACAAATGAGGAGGTCATCACCCTATTGTCTGCTCTAACAAAGAGCTGGTTGCTTTTAAGAATCTCACAATTTCTGAATTTAAATGGGTAGGTCAGTACAAGACACCCACTAATGATTTATGTTCACTTTTGCTAGACTTTACTGAAAGAAGAAAAAAATCTAAGTATAAAGGTCAGACTCATTAGAATCTAGAGCTACAAGGGGGTATAAAGCAAGAGCGTGTTGTATGTGGACAGAATTGTTTTGGCTCTTAAAGTTAATTACTATTGCTTTTCCTGAAACCTTTTAAAAAAATCATAGAAGACTGAAATCTCTAGGGATTTTTTAAAAATAATTTTAATTTTGGACTGCAGTCAAAAGATATGGCAAAGTTGACTATAAAATACTACTGAATGGACCCTTTTTTGTTTGTCTGTCTATAAACAATGATTTTCCTGGGAAAATATTTTTGCAAGATTATTTAATGTTTTCTGATACCCACAGTTTAAAAAAAAATAAATCAGAAGGCACTGGCTTATACGTGGTATTTTAGCTGTATTTGTTCAAGTACTTGCATCGGTTACCAGTGTTAGTCATGTCGGGACTCCCATAGAACTAAACTGACTTGAGTACGGTTAAACGTGTGAAGTCTCTCCTCTTTTTCGGAACAGAAACTGCTGCTCTGCTTTTACCTCTGAATTTTTATGAAGCACAAAGACCAAAAATGTAACAACACACTACAATAGTGTAATTAACTTTCAGGCTGGCAAGGGAGTAAGAGGCAAAGAGACATTTTGGCTGACAAAATGACCAAATGATGATCTACTGGTGTGAATTCAGTCTGCAGGCCAACAAAGGTTTAGTGAAATGTAAGGTTAAGGCAAGATTAATGTGTAACAATATTTAGACAGACATATGCTCTTTGTCACTGTAAGACTGATCAATGATTTTCAAAATGAAAACATGTCATGTTTTTATCAGAATCTCAAGAAGTTCAAAATATGAAAGGCAATTTACCTGTGGACCTGAAAGAGGGTGCAAGTTTCCATATATGTATATCTTAATCTTAGTTGAACAGAAACTTTGAAAAATAAACAAAACTAAGGGAATAATAGATGAACTGTTAGATCTATTCATACAGTAAGTTTGAGGAGATACATTATTTTCATTCATTAGTAACAAAAGTATTTTCTCATTTTTCATTTTGACAACACAACAAATTACTGTAGAGGACTAAAGCTTCTGTATGACCTCTCAGTTGTGCTGGCACCAAGTTTATTTCCTACCTTAACAGGTGCCTGAAAAGCAAGTCAAGGAGGGAAGGTGTACTCTGCCATAAAACATTACCTGGAAAAAGCAACATTAATAGAATACAGGTGGTCACTGAGAGGGTAGATAGTGGGTCAAATATCATTATTAAACTATAAGACGCTCTGAGAAAGAGGGATGGATAGCACAGAAGAGCAAAAACTATAGCTCAGTTTCTTTTTTTTATTGCTGTTTTATATATGTGGTCTTCCAATGTTTTGGGAAAACCATTATGCCTGTTGTTTGTAACAATGGAAGTGTTCGTGACATCCATATGAGAGATGCATTCTCTGTGTTGCAGGTAGAATCCAATGTCAGTCCTCCTAGTTTGCTTCTTACTGAGCTAACATTTCTTTGTTAATACAAAGGAAAAAAAAAATTCCTATTCAATCCTTGTTTGTGACTGATCTCTTCAGAATAAATTACGAGGGTGCTCCCTATGTTGATTTAGCACAACTTCTCTTCATTCACTGTAGAAGCTGAAGAGCAGTGAAGCTCCACTGTGAGTTCTTTTGCTGAATGTTAGCTCCTCAGTCACTTTATTTTTGTGTCTAATGCAGCAGTAAGTTCTCCACTGGCAGCTAATCTGTGTCTATTACATACTAGAAGGTGAAAATCAACCCAGTTATAAGTAAATAAAATTCTGTTAATACTAGTGAAATTACTCAAGTGCTAAGTTTGCTCCCTAATAGTTATTTACCATGTTGGTTGGCAGAAAATGGTAATTGTTTTCTCGTAAGGCTGACTACAGGTCCTTTATATTTTTTTAGTTTATTTGATG
This sequence comes from Aramus guarauna, assembly GCA_013400195.1. Classification (NCBI taxonomy): domain Eukaryota; kingdom Metazoa; phylum Chordata; class Aves; order Gruiformes; family Aramidae; genus Aramus; species Aramus guarauna. The sequence goes on from VXBL01001085.1 coordinate 642,603, forward strand.
TTATCATGCTTTTTCAGATGTCTCAGGATGATCATATGAGATGTTGGTAGACTTGGTAGACAATGCTGCTGGCTTTGGGAAAGATGTATATATATAATATTTAGATCTTTATAGATATATATATATGTATATGTTCTTTCTTTCCTCTTACAATAAGATGTTCACAATGAATCATTTTCTTCCTCGGAACATTTTCCATGAAATAAAGCGGTCCACAAGCAAAAACACACCCCACGATTGCCTTTGACTATAGTAAACACTAGTTTAGATAAGCTTTGCTACTGATATAAAATCATCTGGCCTGTACTGGTTAGGTTTGTTGGGGTTTTTTTGCTTTCAAGACTGAATACACCACAAGGAGTGATGGAAGCAGGAAGAACCAGGGGTGGGGAATATGATGACAATTTTGGTAATAAATTCAATATCACTAGCATTTTGAGGCTACAATATAAACTTAGAAAATCTTAATGTTTTATAGTGTTTTGACATTTTGTTGCCATGATGTCATCTTTTTCTTCTATGTCCTGACAAATTAAATCTTTTGCAGCATTCAGATGGGTTTTCAAGCTAACTTTAATACAGAGCAGTACAACGGCTTGCTTTATATACTTACAGCAAAAAAATTTCAAATACACAAAACACATTCCAACTAAAATTTATTAGACTGTAAGATCACTATTCTTTTTCAGGCCTGTAGCAGCTTTAATTTGAAGTTGAATACTCCTTTTTTTTTTTCCTCCCCTTCTTTTTTTCCCCTCATTTATGCTCACAATGAGCACAGTCAATATTAATATTGAGTAAGAAAATACATTCACTGGGACCAAGCACAAGACGTTATGTATCTTGGGCAAAGATTCTAACAATTTGGGTGTTAGTTCCTTCTGGAAACGTCTTTTAATAAAGAAAAAAAGCCTGTGAAGAACCTGATGCTGTGGTTTGCCTTAAGAATCTGTACTGCAGCAGACTTTTCAGGGGACTTAAGCAAAAGAAACTTGAGCACAGTTGCTAGATTACATTCAGGTATACATGGGGCCTGCAGCTGTTTTGGTTAAAATGAGGACTGTTTCTTGAACTTCCGCATGCACAGAATGGAGAGCTATGTGTACATAAACTAAAAGTGTGAGTTTATCATTTGTATATAAGAACCATAAAAATATAAATATCCCTATACTACATGCAAAATATTTACTTGGGAGTACAAAATGTCTCTGTTTAAATGGTGGCATCTTATTTTTAACTATGTGAATATTTTTGCACGTGATCATTCAGTCCTTGTGGCTACACTGGCATGCTTTCTCAGCAAAAGACTCTGAACTTTTCAGGATAGCCTTTGTATGTCAAGCGTGATGCAATTTTTATCAAATGAATTAAGATACAGGACTGGAAACATGACTTAATTGGACATGTTGCAAATCCTATGGTATTAGTTCCCTGACTTTCATCATTATTTTTTTAAATATTCCATTATATTCAATTATGTGGACAACACACAGATGACAGTATATTAGCTCTTTAACCTCATTCCCCTTTCATAAATCTGGGACGCGTATGGCTATATGTTGCCATTAAAAATCTATGAAATTGCAAGGAACTTTAAGACTGTGCTATGTTATGAAAAACTGTATTTGTATAAGTCATCTATGGCAAAGTATTAAAAACATGTTACTATTTCAAACCTGAATGTTAATGGCAGCTACCTGAATATAATACTGCTCTGATTGCATCTTTAAAAGAATATTATTCTACTTCTATGTGAAACATAGTCAGGAAATGGTAGCCAATGTATTGCATGCATCATTTGTTAGCAGCTAGCTTACTAGTTACCTTGACCTATGAAACTGAACTGGATACAGGATTGTGTTCACTATCATATGTATTAAGAGCCTTCTCAACCACCCAGTGTTCACATCACAACTGAAGTTGTCCTCCCTCATACAATTTCACAAAAAACTGATGTAAAATGCACCTGGTAAATTCCACAGTTTGGTCACAGATACGCAGAGACCAAAAGGAATGTCTTTAAAAGTCATTTAACCCAGATATAACCTTCTACATCTATAGCAGGCAATTTTAAGAGTGACTTGTAAAGGGCTAGAAAGAAAATTTACTCACTCACAGTGATATCCCACTAACATGCATAGAAGTTTTCTAAAGCAATCAGTGTTATGCATATGTTTCCAAGACTGTAGGTTTAGGGGTTATTTAGTCTGGAGAAAAGGAGGCTGAGGGGAGGCCTTATCACTCTCTACAACTACCTCAAAGGAGGTTGTAGCCAGGTGGGGGTTGGTCTCTTCTCCCAAGTAACAAGTAGAGAGGAAATGGCCTCAAGTTGCACCAGGGGAGGTTTAGATTGGATATTGGGAAAAATGTCTTCACCGAAAGGGGTGTCAAGCACTGGAACAGGCTGCCCAGGAAAGTGGTTGAGTCACCATCCCTGGAGGTATTTAAAAGACGTGTAGATGTGGTGCTTAGGGACATGGTTTAGTGGTGGACTTGGCAGTGCCAGGGTAATGGTAGACTCAGTGATCTTACGGGTCTTTTGCAACGTAAATGACTCTATGACCCTACTTACATAACTTCACTATAAAAATAATTCAGTACCAGTCTGGCAAAGTGAAGTTGACGCTAATTAGTTGATTAATTTCATTTCCACTGCCAGAATCTTTTTTGGTGGTTATCTGTGAATATCCTGTGATTGCAACAATAAAATATCTGTAACTGTTAGACATATACAGTTGTATTCACAATTTCACTCCACTGGCAGTGTGGAAATAAATAACAATCACGTATTACTGCTCCAATATATATTCAGCTTCTCTCTGACTCTGATATTAATGTTCCCCCTTGAACTTGCTTCATGATTTGTTTATTTAGGCACGGTAAGTGATGTCAGCTACTAGGCTTTGCTTAAAGAGAGCAGCAATGACAATCCGCTCCAAAGATGAGAAGTAACTTGAGCTTGAAATAACCTGCTCAGCAAGTTATCTCAATGTGTGGTGCTATGTATTACTTGTAAATTAATATTAAAATGTATAATATTTCAGAATTGATATACTAAACTAAATGAAATCCTGTCCATTAAGTATCATGATGATGTGTTTTTAACTGTAGATTGGTTGATCTTTGTGCTTAAGAACCAGAGGACAGTTTGCTACATCAACACTCAATCCCTGGAATAACAGTAGGATAGCAGAGTAGGAGAGCAGAATCTGGTGAAATTTCTCACTTCAGAAACCAAAGCAAACAACATCTTACTATCAGACATCTGGAGAAGAGACAATGTGAGATCTCACATTGGTTTGTGTACAGCTGCATAGTGGTTCCAGGGTGCATCGTCCTAATTGTGTTATCTTAATGGAAATAAACCTCCTTCCCTTCTAAGAAACTTTCAGAAGAAAGGGCACAGGATTTTGTTTCTACCAGAACTAGTCTTGAAGATATTGAGGGACACAGCGAGATGGTGTGACACTTGTCCACAGCATAATATTGAAAATGCCCTTGGTATGGGTTATTGGATTGAGGATGAGGTCTTTTGTGCAGCTATGCAAGGCCTTTGATCACAGTCTATTCACTAATTGCACTCCAGAGACTAAAATTACTTTCTCTTTCTGCCCGTTGCCTTTTCCAGACAGCAAAAATCTAAACAGCGGTAAAGATGTAAAGCAACCTCTCAGTCAGCATAGGGGCACACCAGGACATTCTGATCATAGAGGCAGTGCACCCTCAAGTTGTTATTTAAAGGACAACCCTGGAAGATGATGTGTGACACATCCTTAGATTTTCTTCAAGTTGCTGTGAGCTGCTGAATCACTGCAAAGAGGCTAGAAAATTACATCAGAAAAGTCCTCTCAGGTAAAGTGAGACACTGAAGACAGATGGAAAAGAAGGTAAAAAACATAGACTAAAACCTGCTAAAACTAAGCATATGAACCACCTGAATTGAAGATTTCCTTGATCTAAGTGAGGTGCAGTACAGTTCTTTTCTGTTTTTTTTATTTCTTGTTACATGTCTGTGAAGCTTTGCAGGCCAGGTATTCCCAGGTCTAGTAACAGAGATGCTTTCACCTCTGTGATTCACTATAGTTTAATCAGACACTTCCCATAAACTCCTCTCCAGTGAGTTAAATCTGAATCCTCAGTTGAGTTCCTAAATCCTAGGTTCCAACTGCATAGACGCTTTGGCAAGGCACACGAGAAATACCTTGTGAAATAAGAATTTTCCGTTATTTGGTCTTCAACAGCTTTCCTTTCATGTGTAAAGAGAAGATAACATGGCCAAGGGCTAAAAACCCAACAAACACTTCCTTCCGCGATCATCTAAAAACCTGATTTTGACTTTTTCAACCGGACAACTGGTAATAATCTCCTATAACTATGGAATAAATGAGGAAATAAAAATAATTTAAATCTAAGTTTGTAATTTACATAACTTGTTTATCCAGTTCACAACTCAATGCATTTTTACATTAGTCTCTCTCATGCATACAATTTTTTTTCTTTTACCATTTTTCTGTCTTTCTGTGTTCTTTAAGGAGTCCCTCTAAGAAATGGCTGTTACTGCTGTTATGTAATGGAAAAACAGGCAATGGCTTTTTTCACTCTTGAGCACAGTCAAGAGTAAAATCCAATCCACACTGCATCCGATAACCACTCTTCCTCTTCCAGGCAGTGAACTACACATGGGTTTCATTTTATAATCCAGAAAAAAAAGTCACAGCCAAGTCAGTCTATATTATAAACACTGAGAAAATTCCCTTTTTCATCACTGTCTCTACACATAGCAGAAAGAGATATTAGTTAACCTTGAGAATTGTGGATTTAATTGTTGACATATTTTTAAGCAAGCCTTTGAAATTACTTTTCTCATTTTGTGTGAACAGAATTCCAAGCTAGAAGCTGAAGCACTGAAGTTGCATAGATAGCATATTTGTCTCTGTGTAACAGGCATAATTAGTCTTATCCATGCAATTATAGGAACAGAAATACATTCTCAAAGCTTAGACATATGCTTTCTATTTAGTACTGATTCACTGGAAGAGAAATCTCTCCCATCTTCTTCATATGTATTTCTACCTGTTTTGGTTTGTTTTGTTTTTTGTTTTGTTTTGTTTTTTTTTCCAAAAAGATTCTGTCAAAAAAAAAAATATCTCCAACACTGTCTGGCTTATTTCATAACACTAGAAAACCCCAAATGCCTGGTCACTAAAAAACCTCAGCCTTTCCTATAGGCTGTGTTATCTGTGCTTCTTTTAGATTCAAATGACCTGACATTCAAAACTTCTGATTATGAACACATCCCTTCAAAATCAGAAGGATAAGCAACACTTAAACCTTTGAGAGAACCAGGCCAAAATTAAGTCTATAAGCATGTAAACTCTACAATCTGCCTGCAAACTAGATACCAGTAACCAAATGTTTTTCAAGATAGCAGTAAATCCACATTCATCTTTGCATTGTTACATCCTGAGTTTTCCCATCAGAAAACCAACAGAACAGACATCTTGATGATTTATATCCTGATATTTTTCCCCCTCAGTTCCAGTATTTCTAGCATTCAGGATAATTTTGTCATCAATCATCTATTTCATTTATAAATTATTTTACATTAACATTTAACAGTTATCACCACTGTGAACTGTAAAGTTTAAATCATCAACTGGATAGCGGTCCTTGCAGAAGACAATTAAAAGTACTAATCATGACCAAGAGTAGCTTGAAATTCTTGAAGTGAGGTAACAAATCTAAGGTTATTAGTAAATTGAGATTAAGGTGGGAAAACATATTTCTAGTGTAGATAAGACATAGGCAAAGCAGTAATTCTCTTTGGTGAAATGTCTGCTTTTTTGCACCTGCACAACAAAAGATCAATTTCTTGCTTGCTTTGAGATAAAACAGAAATACTTGCCTAATGAGCAAATCATTAAAAAAAAAAATCCAACCTATGCGTTCAAATGCAAGAGCCATTTTTCCCACTTTTTAAACCACTATCTCTTTTTCCCCCCCCTCGTTTTCAGTATTTAATAGGACGAGTTATTTCACAAGCACAATTCCCCGCCTTATCTTTAAATGCATAATAATGTCAGAATGTGCAAAGGCAAGATAAATCCAAGTGTTTCTCTTTGATTTGAGTGTGGTGAGATTTCAGTGATTTTCTTTATTATGCATACAACTTCTACATTTTGTGCTACAAAGTTTTATAGCCTCAGATGGTTTCCTGCAACATTTTTTTTAAAAGATACTAATAGCGTGCAAGTTGATATTTAAAGTAGAGTTAAAAGTTAGAGCATAAAACTAATAATTGCCACATTTACATAGTGCTGTCAAACATGAATAGTGATAATTGTGGTATTAATATCAGTAATTCTTCTTGGAAGCATTTAAACTTGGCATTGCTATCATTACTGAATGTGTTTATATCAACTGCTGTAATAGTTTTTCTAATGCCATAAATTTCTTCAGTTAATTATAAACAAATTGGCATGCTTAATTAATGGGCCCTACTAAAATATACCTCCTCAGATATGTGTGAATGATATCCAGTTACTAGCAGGGATGCAGCTCAATTAATGATGCAGCTCAATTAATGATGCCAAACACTATAACCTTGTTAATACCAAAAGGCACACTAGTATCCCTAGAAAAGAAAATTAGGTTTCTTCAATACAGAAACAAAACAAGAGTGCACTGAGTTGAGGGCAAAATGATGCTGTCATGTTAAGTAATTCTGAGCTTACATAGTATAAGAGAAAAATCTTGCCTAGTACTGACTTTCTCACAGAATAAGCAAAATATATACTGACTGAAACAAAGTGTCGCATCACTTGTCAGGTCAATCAGAAATCAGCAGCTACAGCTTTGTTCCTGTGTAGAACAAAGAAACATAGGGAAAATGAGGAAATTCCTTAATTCTGTTTAGCAGAACTCTGTTTATCACAATTGATGACCAATCTGTTTCTCAAGCTATCTGAACAGTTTCAGAAGAACATTTGAACTTTCTGTTTATGTAACTTAGAACTTAAGGTTATGCAGGTGGCTTCATGGGAGAGAGAGGTATCATGGGGCCTCGTTCTTTGGTGTGTTTTGGTAGCAGAGCCTTGCCAGTGGTAGGATTAGTAACATCCAAGGGATACTCCTGATTTTCATGCATACCAGTGAAGAGAATAGGATGTCATCTACTAGGTCACTAAGGCTATCAGGCTGAGGCAGGTGATTTCAGGTAGCTACGAAGAAAAGCTGAGAAGGTACTTTGATGCAATAAACCATGCTTTTTTTCAAGGTTTTAGGACTAACTTTATTTTGGAAAGTTTTGATGATTTGTCCCTTCTTATTCATTAGTTCAGTGGCTAAAACCCTTACAGACAAAGATGAAATCTGGTCTTGGTGTCTAACTCTGCCTGAGTGGTAATCAAAATAAAACTATTTCTCCAGCAAAGGGATTAAGTGGCTCTTGGCCCATTTAGGAAGGAAAAAAGGAAGTATAGGGATGCTCTCATAATTCTTGATGGAATTATTTCTGTTTAAAGCAACCATTTTTTATTATAAGTTCTATATATTTCCAAGCATAGCTTTTACACACTGCATAAACAAAAATAAAAAGATTCTGGGCCTTATTTTGCTGTCTTCCAAGTAAAGGTCTCAGCACAATTAGTGGAAGACTATTTTCCTGATGCCTCATCTTGACTTTCAGGCTTAGCAATGCCTATCAGTAAGCACCACATCTCCATGAGTAATACATGATATATAAGCAACAAATTTACGTATTCTCCTGCAAAGGTCACTCTACACTTTTCCTATTTATGGTGGCCCATAAAATTCTAAGAGACTTCACCCAAACCTTACATTTTCAGAGTATAAAAGTCTCATGCTCCAACAGCCTGTCTAGTCTACTATGTTGCTGAAAGACAGCAGCTTTTATTTTACTGCATTTTATGTAGTTCCTGTATTTTTTACACTTCTATGTTTTATAGTATCAACTCATTATTTTTTGTTAAAATCAAAGTCAAATCATTACTGTAATAAGTAATGAATAGAAATATGAAATGTCACTGGTTTGTAGCAAAAATCACCAATTTCAGCTACTTTCCGCAGAAAGTACTAGGGAACTGAACTTTATAAATTGCCCAAATTGAAACAATGTAAGATAAAAATCCTCGTTGTTTTTCCCATTTCCTTTCAGCCATAGAAAGTGTTCTTAAGAACTTTGTGCTTACATAGCATAATTGTTTATACCAGAGTGCTTTGGGTTATCTACGTTATCATTTAATCCTATACATGTCTGTGAAGCATCTAGAACATTTCTGAGTGCTATAAAAATTAACACTTGAAGGAGCACAATAAATGACTGAGTTAGCAAAGTGAAATTACCCTTTCATCAGTGCAGCCAGTTTATAACGATACGTGACTATTACAATGTAGTGTGTAGTTTGCTTGGTAACACAGTTCTATTATTTCATTTCCTTCCCAAGGAGTGGAAGAGAGGTAGAATGAAAGAGGAGGGATGAGAAAGAGTGAAAATCCAGCTTTATCCTGGAAACACAAATCAAAACCCTGTAGTACAATACACCCTCAAAACTGAGATGTTTTGGTATTTGCTTCAAGTTTCATTAATTGCTAGGGAAAGGTCTGCCAGAGACAGAGCATATCTGAATGAGTCCTTGGACCTCGAGAACATGCCAAGCTACAGAAGGTAACTGGCTCTAGAAACAGGATAGTTCAGGGCAGGCTTTGGCTCTCTTAACACTTACGCAAACTATGTTACCACTGACCTTTGAAATTACGTTGCAAATATTGGAAAATTTTTGAGCAATGTCTCCACTTTCTCATCAGAAATTAATGTTTTAATGCTAAACAGCCTAAATACAGATTCTACTATATCTGCTTAACAGATCTCAGTTATTGCCTAGTGCACAAAAATTGCTTTCAACTTAGATTGACCTTTCCCTGTAGAAGGCAAGGACTTTATGTCCAAGTCCTTGTAATGATAAAATGTCATAAAATGTCTCCTCATCCATGCATTTACTCCAGTAGGCCTTTGGCCAATACCATTTTTCAGACAGCCAAATGGATTTATTTCTCTCTGCTTGCAACTTATTAAGAAAAACAGTATTTCCAAATAGTACCAAAGAGTGGCGTTCTTGAAGGGCTAGCTGTGTGTTGACATGTATAAATCTAGTAATAAATTAGCAATGGTCAGTAATTCATAGACAGTGAAATGAAATCAAGTTATACTTTGCCTGGAAGGCACCACTTGGAAAAATGGAACAGTGAGCAAAAGGAAGTACACTGAAACCATTCTTACACAGTCTCCATTCTGGCACCAAACTCACGACAAGATGAATCAACCATGCCCTCCTCCTACTAGCATGTGTGTTAAATTAGTCTCCTATTGCCAAGAGGACCCCAGAAATAATGTAAACTGTTTAAATTTGCATAGGGCATCCTACTGAACAGATCTTGTGCTGACAAGTTCAGCCCCAAAGTCAAAACGGTTTTACGCCACTAACTTCTCTTACATTCAGCTCTCTCAAGACAGAAAATATATGACCTAGCAGGTATTTTCCACCTTTAATTTCTCTATTTATCTCTCTCATTGGATATAGAAGTATCAAACTGAAACTGATAAGGGCTAGGTCACCTTGAATATTTCTGTCACTGCATAGAAGTGTTTTATAAAATCTCTGGATCTAAGCTTCAGTGACAAAGGTCATGTATTTAGAGACTTAAGAGCCAATGGATTCTGATATGTAACAGTCCATCCAATTTTTTTTAAACTTGGTTAAAAAGCATTTGGCATTTTCTCCACTTAGAACTGGTACAACAATTTTATCCTGTGTCAGTATTCTTAAAACAGTCAAGTTCATTATCAGGCTCAGAGATTTTCTGTCAAAAGTGGACATGACTCATACACATTCATCCTTAGCTGTTTTCAGTTCAGACAATGTCAAGGTTTTTTGGCAGAAGGGACTCTGACAACCTTTCTCTGTCTTCTACTATCGATTATCAAACTAATAGTTCTCATAGATAGATACCTACACTTTAGTTTTTGAATGCTCAGGTCTAGAGCTTCTAGAGCTACAGTCCCAATACATTGATTTATTTCACTGTTTGTTACAGATCAGATACTGCTGTTGTCATTCATTAATGAAGTCCACATGAATAATAGCTGCTTTCCCTGCCTTTTTAAATTACAGACTTAACTTAGAACATCTCTTACTTTTATCCAAGAGTAGAGAACTTTTTAACTACAGAAGTAATGAAAAAGACAAAGCATTGGCCGCAATGTACCCATAAACAACATTTTTTTCTATTACCATATCTGAATCTAAAATTAAGCTCTAGGTCTAGTCATGTCAAATAGGTATATAATATGAAACCTAGCTTTATTTTGAAACAGAGATTGTTCTTCAATCCCCTTTTGCTTTGCAGCAATTTCACGTTGCTCGTCTGGCCTACTTCACAGCAAGATCTGCTTTGCTTTTCACGAACCGTGCTTTTCTTTGTCATCTCATGGGATTCACCAGAACCACAAGAACTGTTACATCAACAGAATTACTAATAAATAAGGGAGCTTTTATATCAAATGAAGAACAAAATATCTCAGTAATGCTGTAGAGATACAACAGAGGTATGACCTTAATGAGAAGGTCCTGTGTTTTCTTCACTTAAATATAGAGTAATTTGAGCTGAATGAGAATCCCCCTCAGTTTATGAATAGCTAGGTCTACTACTTCCTACAAGCAACAACTAGGTAACATTTGACATTTTTTAGAAAAAAATAGGCACCTTTAAGATAAAACAGCAAATCTTCAAAGTATCTTCATTAAAAGATATGCATAAATATGTCTCCATGTAATAACCTGCGTTATCTACATGAAAAGTAACATGCTTACTGCCTTGTACCATCAGAACTGCCAGTAGCACCTATTTGTGAGACATGAATTTATACTTATTCAATCCCTTTTTATCCTCCCTCTTCTTTTCTGCTTAACAATGCAAGAAACCTGCTGGTAAAAATATTACACAGCTTTAAATCACTAAGTTGGCCACAGCAAGTAATTCATGAAAATAGTGACCTTCCTATAACTTGTTTATATATGTACTGAGGTGGAAATTCTTCCTGGCATGAAAGTAGACAGCAAAAAGAGTGCTTGAAATAAGGTGTAGATTTAAACCAGAAACAAGATTCAGCTCACTATCTATGCATAATTTCAAATTTAGGGATTCAAGAGTGCCATCAGATCTGGTTTACGAGTAATGCAGATCATCTGATGACTCGGATCTGGTGCATTGCACAGTACTAGACCCTTCATCAATGATGCCAAAGATTATTAAAGGTGTCATTTAATATGTCACAATGTCATATCCCTTTACATATTTTGGTTGAAGCCAGAAGAGCATCCTGAAGACCTTCTTCCACAGTATCAGTCTATAATATAACCTGTTTACTGAGAAGATTTTTGGGTCGTTATGAAATTCTACACTTAGTATAATAATTTATGGTTGCACTTACTACTAAAGAAAAACATCTGATGATCACAGTAACTACAAGCCTGCACAGAACAGTTCAATTAAAATTCAGGCAACACAAAATGTTATTGTTTTTCAATTAGCAACCAAGTTGCAGATTCTACAATTGAAAAATCTTTCAGTTATGGTATCTGGATCATACAGCTGCCTTCTACGTAGCAATATTGACTGAGAAAGCAGTTGAAAGCGATTCATATTTACATTTCTCACCAGGGTAAACAAGAACAGGCACTGCAAATTGCATGTTTAGGGAGTTGTATATGGGGCTGCAGCACTACACGGATAGCTGTTTTTCTTTTTCTAGACCTAGAAGTAATGCCCTGAAAAGACCAGCTATATTCTGTTTATATGTGTACAACAGAAGCAATTTAGAATGCAAGTTAAAAATGTTTAAGACAACATAATGGTTGTTAACTCCTTAGGCAGCACAAAGACCAAAGTGTTACTGAACAACTAGCTGTGTGAAACATTGAGACACTGGATTGGAACTCCACTAGGTCATCTGATCTAAGATTTTTCAAGAAAGGTTATCATTTTACAGTCACTGGCAATTCTGCCTCAAAAACCTTAAATGCCAGAGGCTGCCAAATTTATACTGATCTAAACCTTAACCTATATTTTAATCCACTCGTGAAGTTATGAATAACAGAAATATGTGCATCTGAATCTGACCCTGGCATGAAATGGATCTTTAGAGTCAAGTAGTTTTCTTAGCTATTTCCTACCTCCTCACTACAGTAAGAATTTATTTCAAGTGTTGAAAAACATCAAGTAGTGACCAAGGCAGAAATTTAATTTTTAAGTCTGCAGACACTGAGGTTCAAACCAAAGATTGAATGGAAAAATGCCTCAAATTACTCATCACAGAGACTAACTGCTGATACCTTTGAACATGTGTGTTTATTAAATAAAATTCTTTAACTGCAATAATTTAAAAAACTGGATACTAATTTAGGACCTAGATGCTCCTGCTTTTGGACCTAATCCTTCATTATTATCACAACCCAATTGAAAAGTATCACAATGAGCATTACAGCATTAGGAAAGAGCCATTAAAAAAGGGCAATCAGTACCTCCACACAGTAGAAAAAAAGAACAAATACAAGTGATGAAAGCTGGTATACACAGTCCATAATACATAAGCCCACTTTGCAAAAGTAATGTCATAAGACGAGCATTTTCTTTTCACTGATTATCTATCTGAAATCTTGAATTACTAATGTATCAAGAAGAAAGATTACAGGTTTTCTACTAAACGTGTACTGGAATACTTTATGACTTCTCATTATACAAGTTCTGAGAACCTGGCCATAACTTGACTGATAAGCCTTACATGCATTTGCAACTTTACCAAAAACTGCATCCACATAACAATGGGCATTTTGTGCTGCACAGATTTGTTCAGGGGATCAATGATTTGTGAAAAAACAAACTTCCTGACATTAAAAGGTGATAGCATCTTACTCAACGTTTTGACAAATCTTTCTCCATCAAAGTAACCCTGCATACAGAGAAAAGAGCTACCAGTCTATTCATTCACCTGGCATGAAAACTTCACAAAAGGTTTTGATGGTGGAAGTTTACATTTCGTTACACTAAGAGTATTTGAGCTTTCATACTAAATATTGGATTACATAAGACATAAGATGTCTAAAAGTACTTCACAGAGAGGCTATTTTAGGAAAAGTTTTCCATCCAGTAATCATTTATGACTGTCCATTTATGACTTAGTTCCTCCTAGAATTCATTAGATCCAGAGTACTTTCTCAATAATTTATTTCCATTTGTTTTCCTGTTGAAGAAAGGACATGACCCTGATGAAAAATGAAGTTCTCAGGTAACCCATCAGAATGGGCTGCTCCACTTATACTATTTGTTCCCTGGTCTGATGAGAGTTTAATTACTCCATAATTTACTGTTTCTCTTCTATTGTATACAGAAGAGATTTTGGGCTTTACCTCTTAGTGATCAGGATGTACAAAAGAGATGGAGTAGTTTTTGGTGACTGCAGGTTCCAAGGGACCTTTTGTGCAATGTCATGTTTCTTGAGTTGATCTAGGAGCAACTGAGATTTCCAAGACTTTCACCAGACTGAAGGCTACAAGGTAGTTCTGGACCACTTGAGAGTATGGATTAGGCCCTCAAATCTTTAGATTTCCTCTGCACCTTCCTTCTGTGGCCAGATAACAAACTTTTGCGATATTTTTGACTGTATGTTTCTATTCCTGAGCAAAGACAAGAAGTAATTTTTTCAAATGGCACTCAGGAAGTCCAGATAAGCAAAGTTAATCCTTTTTCTCACCTCTTCTTGTCTCTCTGTTCATTAGCCTGCTATTATGAATGTTTAAAACTCTGATGTCCCTTTCCAATTGCTGCCTTTTTTTGGATTGAACCATTTACAGAACCTCTTCAGCAAGAAAAGTGCTTTTCTCCTTTGCTTCATCTATTTCAATAGACATGGACAGGAAATAATGAACAATATTCCTGCTTTGTTATTTTACCAGCATGGAATAAAACCCATGTCAGTCCCTATCTTTTCATTGGACAATTGGTGAAACAAGGGGGGTAAAAAAAAAAATCACTAGAAGAATGATAAAAACAAACAAAAGGAAATACTAAGAGATTGCATTGTCTCAATAAAAAGGCAGTTGCAAGAATGCAGATTAAATGTATACCTTAAAAAGCCCACTTTATCAGATATTGAAGTAGTTGCAATGTGAATAACATCCAGAAGAAAACTCTGTAAACTGACCTGTTCAAAGATGCAACACACTTGGATTTTAACCACTTTTGCAAACAAAAAATATGGATCATTCACTTGTCCTTTGTCTACCTTTTGCCTCATGACACCCTTAGTTGACACATTTCTGGTATCTCAGCTGTGTCTGGAGCTCAGAGTCCAGCAATAAGAAGTAAGTAGTCAGAGTAGTCTGCACCCTGGACTACAGCCTTTTTTGGTGGCCCTTCACCATCATGTGGTCCTACAGAGCAGGGATGATGTGTGATACTCTCAGGTGACACAGTGTGCATATGGTCCTTCACACACAAGACAACTGAGCAGCTGAAGTCTGTCTTCAACCAGGGAAAACTGTTTTTGTCATCAAAAACATTGTAGAGGAAGACCTACCAAATTACAGATTCTAGTCACATCTCACAAAGTGTTTCTGAGGAAGGAAGGGTCTCAAAGAAAGTCTTTTATTTAACTATTGTACTGGTGGCTCAAGGGGATGAAGTAAGATTCAATCTAAGTCTGCCCTAAAACTGTCTCCCTCAGGTCTACTTCTTGTTAGATACTTGCACAGTTCACAGTCTGGCATTGTGCCACAGCACTTCTCACAAAACAGCAATACCTCCAATGTCTGAACAATGTCACACAAAGGTCAAGAAATTGCTGAGGCCTGTATGTAATTACTCATTTACCCTTACAAACACAATTTCCTGTTACTAGGTGAAGGCAGTTTTGTAGACACATCCATGCTGCTCTACCTTAAGTACAATTAAACTTAAGTCTCCTCCCTTACACACAGTTTCACTTATTTCAAATACTGTAACATAGAGACTGTGACACTAGGCTATGATGCAAAAGAGGAGAGAGTACAGCTATACTGTAGGTAATTGTGTAGAGTAACAATAGTCAGAAACTCAGAACCCCTCCAGCAAGAGTATGAAAAAATTATTTTGGAGGCAGATGTAAATAACATGAAGTCAAGACATATATTAACACAAATTCGTGTTGTAGAACTGAATGATGAACAGTACTCTCTTATGAGTCAGAGGTATTTGCAAGCATCGGGTAAAAAAATTCATGATAAATACCACACCTACTTATTTATGTGATCTTTCCCAAAAGGACCAACACCTATGATGGGCTCAGTTTTTTCTTCCATCACCAATCACCTAGAAATTTCAAAACTGTTAATGAATGACAGTTTGAAAAAAATTTTCCATGGAAACACTAAATAGTTTTATTTCAACCTTTTCAATGAAAATTAAACTTTCAGAAAGGAATACACTTATTTGATTTCAATCCAGTTAACAGTTAAGCTGTATTTTCTAGATGCAACACGTCACAACCGGATACATGCTTAGAAGCTTCTTGTGTCCTTTTACCTATGTAGGCCAGGCTCTATGAACAGCTTACCTATCTTACGACTAAAACATGCTATGACAGACTGCAGAAAGTAAGGACAAAGAAATTCACAGAGGATCCTTGAGACAGTTCAGCAGGTTTGAGGGATGTAAACTTGGATTTCCCCAACATGGAAATTCTGAGTCATCTACTATTTAGTGGATTTGAAGTGAAACATCTCAGGGCACTTTTATAAAATGCAGTATTCAATTTTACCGGGGGGGGGGGGGGGGTTTTTTTAAAANGGCGGGGGGGGGGAGAGGTTTTGTTAAAAACCCAGTTTTCACAGAGAACATTCTGATTGTGACAGTTAGGTGACTCTCAGAGTACTCACTGGCATTCTGTTGCCTTTAAGCAGAGTGCTTCCTTGTCCTCTTTAGTTATTTTAGTCACTCACAAGTGGGGTTCATTTCTCTGGAGAGTGCTGTCTGAATAGGGACACCCACCATCCTATCCTGTCTTCCAAGTGGTGGAAGATCATCTTAGGAAAAAACTATACAAACATACTGTAAATGACTGTCCCTTCTATTAAGAGTTTGCCACACCAACACATGGTATGTTGTTATCTTCCTTTACAAATGAGAGAATCCGAGAGAGAGAACATAGGAGTTGCCTTTTTCTTACAGAAAGCCATGTACCCTGGCCTTGTGCCTGAACAGCATCACTGTCTATCTTTGCTGGTAAATATGGTTGACACTAGAAGTAAAGTCTGGATTCACAATAAAGAAACAAATAGAAAAGTGGAAAACTTCTAACAGTGAATGATTCTCTCCTTACTTCAGTCAATCAGAATTTAGCAAAATAGGTGTATGCATTTGTTGTCACCTACCCATTATCATTTTAATAGCCTCTTCAAAGAGATTGTTCTCCCCTCAAACCAATTAGTTTCTTTCCTTTATTGTATAGTCAACAAACTTTCCTTTACTTATTACCTAAGTCAAGATTTCAACTCAGATCACAAGAAATTAAATATTAGCACTTATTGCACCATCCAGTTCCAAGAAGCAATTTCCACACAGCAGGATAATTAAAAGCTATCTTTCACAGCAAAAGATTTCTGTGGGATAAGCATAGTGAAAAAAAAAAAAAATATTCAGGAAGTAGGGGGTTTTTTTTGTTGTGGTTTTTTTTTTTTTTTCAAAACAGATTTCCATTTAACAACAAAAAAAAATTTGTTCTGGAGTACGCAAAGAAATATATTGTATCCCTTCATAATCTTGCACACATCTATTCTTCCATATACAAATACTTGGTAAGTTTCTTGTACATAATCTTAAAATACAAAATATTTATAAAGAAATATATACAACATAAAGGCCTCTATATTGTGGGAAGAATTTAAAGTGTAATTGGTTTTAAAGAGTACAGACTCAGGCAAATGCAGACTGCTTTTGCAGAATCTCATTGTACTTACACATAAAATGCTGAGAACTGCATGACATGACAAATGTCAAGTACAAGTGTTGAATTACACCCCCTCATCATCACTATGTGTATCATTTGACACATGAAGCTAAGCCTAATGACTCAGATGAGACTAAGAAAATGTACAAAAGAAGGCTTCAGTAAGAACAGCTTGCAAAACAGGGATGTGCTGCCTCTGTAAGCATCTAATCAGAACACAAAAACACTACCAGGATAAGCAGGTAAAAATAAAAGAGAAAATCTCCAGAGCAATTGCAAAACAAGTCTATAGCTGCATTTTTCTTAAAATTCTCCAGAACCAACCCTTTACAAATAGGTCAGTCAAGAAATTTGGATTCCAAATCAAATCCACATACATTTTACATGAGCTCAAGTACAGCATTCAGGCCTTTTCCAATGGTATTCTGGAACCTTTTACACTATCATGGCTTACTGAAGCAACAAGTCATACAACTTTTTGGATAATAATGTGATAGGGTTAGTTTGCCAGCCAACTGGCTACCAAAGACTAGTTTTCAGTGATGTACAGGGCTTGGCAGCTCATTCAATATTCATCACAATTTGAAACCATCTCAGCCAGCCATGAAGGCTACTTCTTTCAACTATGCTGGCTTTTTTAAAGGAAGAGAGAAAGGGTTTTATTTTGAAGATACTAACATCTTTTTTCTCTGCACATTACAGTTAGCATTATAGCCTGTGCTGTCCTAACAATACCATACAAAAGGCATCTTGAGGAGACAAAAGTACAAAGTGAAGTGAGAACAAACATAGGTTTCTGCTCTTCTGCTTGGCAGGAGTATCTAAACAGAGACAAAACTGGAGTTCATAGGCTGCTGTTCAGATTGTTAAACTGGCTAACTTAGCTTACAGGAAGAAGGTCCTATACAAAAGGTTGGTAGCAGCAATGAAGAAAAGCTTTGCCTCAGCAGTACTAACCACTGAACACCTACTTATCACCATGTTCCAGTATTTAAAGGGTGGCTACAAAGAAGATGGAGACTCCCTTCTTACAAGGAGTCACATGGAAAAGACGAGGGGTAATGGGTACAAGTTACTCCCGGGGAGATTCTGATTGGACACAACAGGAACATTTTCACAATGACAAAAATCAGCCATTGGAATAATCTCCCCAGGGAACTGGTGGATTCCCCAACCCAAGGAGCTTTGCAGCAAATCTTATACACAGAACCTGATTCAAGAAAGCAACTAAGCCCACACTCAAGAGAAACCACTGCTTGAATCAACCCCCAAACAAGAAAAGAGCTAACACCAGAAATAAAGTTCTCCGTTCTGACAGAGAAGCCTAACATCCATTCGATGACTGAATTACCTATCTAAAAGGTTTTATCACCTGTGAATGCCACAACTCAGACACTTGAGAAACACAACCTGTGAGCTTTATGGACTAGAGTTAGTTACAACCAATGTAACTAAGTGAAATATTAATTTCACCATACCTTCATCTACTCCCTTTCCACCTGCATACAGTCTCTCTATAGACTTCCTGGTTGCAACATTGTGAGTATGTTCCATTCCTGTTAAAGTATGAGAGGGTTGACAGTGTTTATGCTCTCCCATGAACGTGTCTTCTACAATTTCCAAAAGCTGTGTATATCCTTTAAATAATAAAGGATGCATGTATTGCTGGTCTATTAGCAATTTATTCCCAATAATATGCTCTCGTAATTTAATGATAACAACAAAATACAAAAAGGAACTGGAGAGAATAATTCTCATTTCTTAGCTCACTACCTTGTCCTACAATGCTGCCTTCCATGTGCAATCAAATAACCTAAATATTTAACTAAACAACAACCAGAGCAATGATTTGGAAACTGCTGGCATCAGTGATTTCAGACCACAAGCCACAGGTCATGACTTTTTTCCTTTAAACAGTCTTGTTCAATAAAATGAAATTACGAACAAGGGACACAGAAGTTTCCTTTCTCCTTGTTTTCTACTAGAAAACAACTAGCTTAATAGACAAAATATCAATACTACATTATCTGCTTGACAAGAATGCCAGGAAAAACAGATGTGGTGCAAGTCCTGAAAATGCCTTGATTTGCAGAACACATGCTTCATTCCATTTTGGACTCAGTTATCACTGATCCTGCATCCATCACCTATTACTCCATTAGTGACTGACTGTGAATATCATTTGATTATGTGCTAAATCATGAAACTGAGCATACTGGGTCTGGTTTGGATGGCTATACTGTTGAGCAGTACTTGCACAGCGTCAGGGCTTTCACTTTTTCCCACCCCCCCCACCCCCCCAACCTCAGTGAGTAGGTTGGAGGTGTGCAAGAGGTTGAGAGGGGCCATGACCTGGACAGGTGACCCAAATTGACCAAAGGGATATTCCATGCCATACAACATCATGCTCAGCAATAAAAACTGAAGGGAGGGGATTTGGGGCAGGTAGACATTCCTCAAGAATCTGGCTCTGCCTACCAGTCTGTTTGTGGGAGGTAGTTAATGATGGACTTCACATCATTAGTTTGGGGTTTTTTTCTTCCTCTCTTCATTTACTAAACTTTCTACCGCAATATTCATGTTTTTAAATGACCAGAAGAATTTAATCATGCAGTTTGTCATCTGGATATAGCAACATCTAAATGCTACAGAAGGTAGTAAGACAAACCCACAATCAGTGGAATGCCACAAAAATCAACAGGTCTCAGAGCTAGCAAGACTAAGCTAGTTAAAATGCTGCTGCTGCTCACCACTGGAAAAGGCACTGCCCAAATTTTTAGAAGATTTTTTTACAGATATTTAAAATCAGTTATTCAGATATTGAAACGTTGTCCTGGCTCTGGCTAAGATAGAGTTAATTTCCCAAGGCCGCATGGTGCTCGGCTGGGCCTAAACCACGTCAAATGTAAATTGCAACATGTAACTGTCACTGTCAGGTTACAATAATCTTCTCAAAAGCCTGCAATGCAGATTGCAAACGTTCTTTGTGCAAGTACCAGCTTTGAAGAACCAGCTATTTATTAGCACTGGATGTTGTAAGCTGCACTTCTGTTTTTTGCTATTGGAATTCCTTGAAAGGTTTGCAAATATTTGTGATTTATTGTTGATATTTTACTTAGCGTCAAAAAAAGCTCTGAATGCTTTTTTTGCATTCCCATGTGAGCTTATAACTTAAATACGGAGCAATAAATTAGAAGATCAAATGATAGATCACAGGAAATATTAGTATTCTTATTGCATTAGCAGCAAGTTTAAAATAATGGGCCCCACATATTAAGGCACCTTCAAAGCTGAAGTATTTTGCAATACTAGGGAATGTACTACACAAGACAGAAAGTACCTAAGGGAGATCGATGGTGAGCCTGAGAAAAAGGGACAATAGTTAATCGCAGTTAACTTGCCTAATCAAATTAAAAATTTGTTCCATGTATCTTTTAATTTAGTTCAGTTTATTGTTCCTTGGAAGATTGATTAAAAGCATCAAATGCAAAAAGCTCTCAAAAAAGCTCTTAAGTACAAAACTAGATCCTTCATTACATCATCTTCTAATTTCCTCCAATTTAAAACTCAAATTTGAACATACCTCTGAGGAAAAAAAAATAAATCACATGGTCAGAGGATTAATTTCTCCTTCTAAAACAACAGACTTAAGACTTCCTCTTCACCGTTCTGTGAACATTTTATTGTAAAGTCACAGAAACTGGACATTTCCCTCCTGAAGCTGATCAGCTATTCCCTTCTTCAAACTAATTCTTTAGTGGGTTTTCATGCTAGTGGAGTCCTGAACACTGCCATGCTGTGCATCACTTTAGAGAGAGCAGTTAAGTTTCACAGCTGGATGATTTCACAGGTCAGAGAAGCACTCAACTAGGTAACAGATCTCAGTTACACTCCAGGCTGTCACAGGTGTCCATGGTGACTCTGAAATAGCTACTCGACAAGACATTTAACCCTTAATACTCATTGCAAGCAGCTCACCTGGATAGTTCCAGTGACATAATTAAGACTTAATAATCTAAGTAAAGTGCTGGCTATTTTTCCATTTGTATTTCTTTTCTGAAATAGAAATACTATTTCTCCCTTTTTCTCAACTTCAATTTGTCTTGTATATTTACATGATAACCTCTTCTGGATAGAGACTATCTGTGTATCAAGTGTGTGTGCAGTCACTGATATAAATTGGTTTTGATCGTACTGTTTTCAAGTATGAGTAATCCAAATACATAATAAAAAGGGAACTATCAGTTTTATCACAAAAAATAAAAACATTTAAACATTCCAGACATCTGTTCACAGATCTTGCATTCCCATGTGAGCTTATAACTTAAATACGGAGCAATAAATTAGAAGATCAAATGATAGATCACAGGAAAGATCTTTCACTTGTAATAAACGCCTGCTATTCAATTCTTTCAATACAAACACTTGCTGTAGATTTAACAGTAAAGTGTTTAATTTATAATGCTGTTAATTGGTTAAATACTTCAGACTTTTCAGCCTTCAAGGGTTTTTGTGTGTGTTCTTCCGGGTTTAAACTAATCCTCACACTCATCCTGTTTATTTGGTTACGTGCTTACTCCTCTTGAAGTAGATTGGCCAATACTGCAACTCCAACTACTCCAACAGAAGTAATGGGTGTCATTCTAAGAAAATCAGAACACAGAGGTGCCTGACAGGTCCCTGAGACTGCAAATGTCACTAATTTCAGCAATTCACATGCATGTTCCACTACATTACAACTCTGCAAATGAGATTATCATCATGTTTAATCTCAAATAATTTTTTAATGTTTAATCTCAACAATTTTGAAGGAATATTTTAGTAATTTAGGTGTCAATCTTAAATCTACTTTTAATTTTAGCAACCCTCCCTATACCTCATTTAGTTACAATCTTCTTCCAATCTGCTTCTGAACTCACAACTAACCTTTGTCAAAAAGAGACTAGTTTGCAATTTATTTTTTTTTATTTTTATTTTTATTTTTTTTTTAATTTATATCCCTTCTGTATCCCTTTTAGGAACAGTTATGAATTTATAACACAAGAAGATATTTTATGTGAAGAAGTGGAAGATAATTCCAGTTTTTAACAAATATTAAAGATTCAGGTAACTCCCTGGAGGTAAAGAGGAGAATACCAGGAACATCAGTAGATGTAGTAGTGGAATTGTAATAACTAGTCATGTAATTTCTATAGTAGTAAAAGAAATACAAGTGCCAATCCTTGGCACATAGTGCACTGCTATAGCAGTTTTATACCTGGATAGGCAAAGCCTGTGCAAGGCTGTCTAAAGGATTCATAATATTATTTTTAATGTATACGACTGAGGAAAATAATAGGATAAACGCATTTGTTTTCGAGTTCAAATAACTAAACATTATAGACTGAAAGACTTCATGCCAGCGTAAATTCTTTCCAGCTTATCTTCTGTCTGAAAAACCTAGTCTCAAGGAACAGCTCTTAGAATTCATTCTAATGTCAGTTCAAAGTAAGAAAATGTCTTCTGGCTTTTAGTACAGTCCATTTCCATAAAAACAATGCTGTAGTACGGAACCTTGGCATGGCAAAACTAATAGCACCACAGGTCTTCCCAATGCTCTAATTTATTCTGACACTAAAGAAAGTGACTAGAAAACTTTCCAGAGAAAAACATAAACCAGTGTAATATTTTATGTAATATAATAAAATATAATTAAAATATAAAGATTCCCACTACCTCTGAATAAATTATAATGACAGATAATGAGCTATCAAAAGGAAACAGATGCTAAAACCTAACCTGGAACACAGTGGAAGATCCTACTCTACCTATTGTCTGTAATACAGAGCACATACACCATACAAAAACATCTTCAGAGAACATTAAAGCCACATGATTAAACTCTCAAATGACAAGACACTATTATTCTAAAGCTGCATTCAGAGCCCGAAGTCCATCTTGCCTGTATGCTTATCATAGCACAATATTTCACTGAACTATCACATACAAATTATATACAATTCAAAACTGTCAGTAGTTAGCCTACAAAGGGGTAATAGTATAATTTGCATAACTACCCCCACTTACCTGTTTCTATATTTTAATAATCATAATTTGGTATTGTAATAATCAAATTGGTCTCAACAGCTGTGTACTTAACTATACAAAATAGACTTCTGTTGTATTTTGAAGGACTCTCGTCATCAACAAAACAGTACAAAAAAGCCACAAATACAGACAAAATAGCTTGACAGTGGCATACTGCAGTAATTAGATTCAACTTCTGTCAGTGTCTGTACAATATCTGTGAAGAGAAAGTATTCATCCCAGACAAATATTGTCTTGCTGTGGCTTTCTAACAACCTGTAAGAGTTTCTATAGGTCAGATAACTGAGACAGCTGACTTCTTCAAACTTAGAGCAAGAAAGATCCACATGGAAGACTTCCTTTAATATATTAAATACTCTGATCATATCAAACCAAACCCCACAGAATCTAAAACGGAACCTTGTATTCCTGCTTGACAATTATCTTTTAAAACATATTGTCTTTCTTTGTGGATCTTGCTTTTCTACTAAATTTTTGTAATAGTCCCTGTATCCTGAATAAAAGTATTGTAAAATACTAAATATTAAAAACTCTAAAGCAATTGAAACATCATTGGAAAGTTACTTCACGTCTGTACGAATAGATGAAAGTTCTGCTCTGTAATCCGTATCTTACCAAAATACTAGCAAAATATGACCTCAAATGAGGTAAACGTATGTCATTCTCAGACAAGGAATAGTGTTATGTCACAGACCAGGACATCAGCATCAACATACCAGGGGCTTGGGCAGTGGGGGAAAAGAAAGGAGAGGAAGAAATGTCCTAAACAAAGAACAGAGAAAATAAACAAAAAATTAATTACATCTCCCTACAAAATCTAAATAGCATAAGGATAGCATTCATGCCATTCAGAACAATACATTATTCAATAACCTGTGTTATTACTACTATTCATAGTAGCAGCAGTGTTCTTCAATCCAAGATCACTATTTGTGCCTTAATTATGTATTTATTTCTTGATTAGAAAAGTATTTTTTCTCATTATAGTACCTAAGTACAAGCTTCATTTCAAGTGCTTAAGAATGCACTTCATTTTAAATTTTGCTTATGTACTACTGAATATACATTTTTGAGCAGAAAATTACTTGCCTATTAGAAATAAAAAATTCTCTTTCTCTTAGGAAAATTCTAGGCACAGTAAATGGTTAAGGAATCTTGAAAATCATAAGAGGAGAAAAAAAAACTGAGACTTTGATCTGGATGAAAACTTACAGCCATTTTGGTCATTCAGTTCTAGGCTTAGTTCTGAGCTTTTTCTGGAGATAAATACATCTGACAGATACAAGCTCAAATGCGGATCTGAACTTGCCAAGAACTTGATTTGATGGTCTGCAGCTATGGTTTGTACTGAACTTTTTTTTACAAGTTTAAATATTGGGACTTTAAGGGCAGCAAGCATATAGACATGCACTCTTCCATCAGGTTCTGCTCTGTCCCTGTCCCAGTTTTCTCTGTTCTTCTGTCCTTTGTGCTTCTTCCCTCTTGTCCAGCTTTGACACTTAACTCCGTATTTCCCCAGGTACTTTAGTCACTCTGATAGCTTCCCAAAAATCTTACCTGTGGACTTCCACTTCAGCCCAACAGTTAAAGTTAACTGATACAATGATTAATGACAACAAAATAAGAATCTTTCAAAGGACAATGCCAACCTCATTCTTATGAACTTAACAGAAGACAGTAGTGCCCTGTCTTTTTTGAGCTATAGATTCAGGATATGTAGACAATAAAACATTTAGCTCACAGCTGGAGGGAGAACTGTGCAGAGCTGAAAGCTTATTTTTCTAAAAGACTACTAAAAGATTATGTTCTCTTGTGCCCATGGAAGACACTTAGACACATAGACATCTTTCTGCTGCCTTCAAGGTAGAAACAAACTCGGCCATAATTTCATCGGTCTCAGCAATCTCATTCCTGCATGTTAAAATCATGTAAACAAGGCAGCGATGATTTAGGAGGGGCATTGCACGGTATTGTGAGATGAATCTGTGAGCTCAGACCCCAAGTTCATGAACAAACTGTGCAGAATTGAGGTTATCTATCTATCTATCTCTGAAATCACAATCTGTCCAATAAAGCCACCCATTCCACAAACATCTCTAAGGAAGCCTCCACATAAACTGAGTTCTAGCCTTGTCCTCAACGTTATTCATGCACTGGATGCTCATCTGAATTGAGTACGATACAACTCATATAGTGCCTACAAATGGACATATCATTAAGGTGTTTTGTCTAACATACTTATCTATAGAACACCTGCATATGGGAGAGAGATCCTGTAAGGTTGACAGTCTGAGAAGATTCACCAAGGAAGTCTCCCTTCCTATGAAAAAAGCAATCCAGTTCATGATACTGTCATGACTTTATGACGCTATTTATATTTTAATTGGAAATCCAGCTCAGGTGACTTTTCTAATATTTTTGTGTTATACAATGCCATAACAAGAACCTGAAAAACATACATCCAGGAAAATAAACTCTGTTTACAAACATACCCTCACAGCGTATGTCCTACAACAAAAGATGAAGACCCTCATAAAAGTTCTACTTCTGCCAATGATCCTGGGGCAAACCTTTTCAATCTTTCCTCACTGCCACTAGTTCCTAATCTGCTTGGTGCTGTGTATATACTCTGCGTATTAACCACATATATGCCTTCTGCATATAAATGGCGACAGAGAAAGCAGAGATGGCACTTCAAAGGTTCAGATATTTTATTTAGAAATTGCAGCAATGGAGTCAAATGATAATTTTGGGTATGCAGCCAGTCATAGCTGGAGGCAGCAACTTACCTGATCTAAAGTGGCTAATGAGATGGCGAAGGACAAAAGAAAAGCAGGAGACTGATGGACGTGCTACAGCTGGGTTGAAAGAATCTGTTTCTGGGCACACCATGCTGGTCTGTTGTCAAACATTCATAATGAAGCTAAACACTCAGGGCTTGATCCTGTAAATGAGTCCAATACCCACGCATTCAGAGAGTGAACAGGGAGCTGGCACATCTGCTATATAATGACAGTAGCAGGAGAAGTAATCTACTGTAAGCTCAGAGAGCTAAAAAGTGTCCTGTGGAGACCAGAGTTTCCTGATGGGCAGCAGTGAAGCCTGAATCCATTCTCCACTGAACAGACACAGCAAGAGAAGCAGCAGCACGGTAGGCATTCCCTGATGGCTCTTCTAAGGTACCTCTGCTCTGAGCTACTGAGTGAAGGCTGGTGCATAAGGCAGCTTTAGGACTCTCTAACTTCAGATTTGTCTATATTGCTACTTACAGGTAAGACTGTAGTTCCTGCAGACGTGCTCATTCTCTCTTAGAACTATTTAGATTAAGTGATTATAAAAGAATCACTGTGGCAGCACAGTCTACCCCATAGAATAAATAAAAACTTCATGTAGGCATTGCAAGTTTTTAAAAGTACTTGAAAATTATCAAAACCTGCACAATTAATGCTCTAGCGAAATACGCAGTTCTAGACACATCTTTACAAGTAGCAGTTACACTTCTGGATTTTGGTATACATGTGCCCACAGCAGGGCTTCTACATTAATGGTTCAGTTCAGATCAGCAGCATACTTTTGAAACAAGTATGCCAATTGTTGCCACTTACGGTGTTTTAGTTTGAATTATAGAAGTCTTTGGAGCTCATAAAATGGATTTTTTTCAGATTAAAATAAACTGGGAGATGTGCTTCAGATGGTCACCTAACTTGTTATAGTAGTAAGTGGGCATTCAACCACTAGAACCAAACTAAAGTTATTGGATATAAAAGAGTTCTGCAATTTGTATGGTAGTTTGTCAGGTCCTCAGCTCTGTTCTGTTCTAAATATCATCTTCTGCTTGAAGCTGCTGGTTGTGTATACAAATACAGAGATAGAGGACAGGAATTCAGTTGCCA
Organism: Aramus guarauna; assembly: GCA_013400195.1. Classification (NCBI taxonomy): domain Eukaryota; kingdom Metazoa; phylum Chordata; class Aves; order Gruiformes; family Aramidae; genus Aramus; species Aramus guarauna. Next base: position 669,642 of record VXBL01001085.1, read on the forward strand.
TCAGGATTCTGCTCACTGACTAGCGCTTATGACTCACCATTTTTTCTACATATTCCTCTCTGGGCTCATTCTCTAAGAACAAAGTCTACAAATCCAAGTCCAAAAGTTATACAAATTGAGAATGAAAATATATATAGCTCAAGAATTGTCAGTCCATTCTATGCTGCCTTCCCTCCTCCCAAGTTCTGCAATTAAAAGTTATTTTGGTCCTAAAAAGAGATGAGGTTTATTTTCTCAAAGTATAGCAAGAACATTGCAGGGCTGCAAGCAAAGACAGTGCAGAAGCACGCAGAAAACAAATTAAATATATGAATGCAATATATTTGCAATACCTGAGAGTAAACATTCGTAGAATTAAGAAGAATAAAATAATTTATCTTAGAGATATATATAGGGATTCAATGGTGGTGACCAGGTCATTACTACACTTCCCCCAGTGGCAAAATTTTTATTTTTTGAGAATGGATTATGTAGTCAAACACACAATTGGGAAGCTGGCTAGAATATTCCAATTTCAACATGTATTAGCTAAAACTCAGGCTTGTTGAGGAACAGAAATCAGCAGTATAAGTGAAGGAAGACACCAATATGCTAATAAAAAAGGACATGAAAATTAGCAACTTCATGGGAGAATTTGGATTAAGGTTACAGATGGAATAGTAAAAAAAAAAAAAAAAAAAAAAGAAAATGGAAGG
>VXBL01001085.1:670344-705755 GCA_013400195.1 Aramus guarauna
AAAAAAAAAAAAAAAAAGATAATGGAAGTGGTTATAGACCTCTGGGGCATGAGGAAAAAATAAATACACCAGTGTTTATACAGCAAACAGAGGCTTTTAAAGAGACTGTATCATTGATCATATAGGATTTCAATTACTCTGAACCTGACATTACAGATAATGGTATAATATCTTAGGCAGGTGCATTTTTTAAACATGAAAAAACTGTTTTCCTGCACAGTCTGTTAGGCAGTCAAAAAGATCAGATGTTATTTTTAATTCAGTTCTGGAGAAATAATACAGCATGATAAAGAGGACACGCATTAGGGAAAATCAGGGGTCCAGTCAGTGCCCAGATCATCAGATTGTACATTACTTGCACAAAAGAATGGAGTTTGTTTGCCTTTACAAAAGGCAACCAAAAATGATTGAAAAACAGATACTGAAATATGTGAAACCTTCCAAAAGAAATAGTGAACATGGGTGAGAACTGTGACGTTACCTCCACGAGGAATACCTGCTAGCTGCAAAACAAAGTGTTTTATTTTTATAATTTGCTTGAGGTCTATTTTTCTGGGAAGATAGAAGTTCCTTCTTCTTGACTGCAGTCATGCATCCTTTCCTGACTATATTAGGTACATCTCCCATAAAGGACAAATCCCAACTGTACAGCAAAAAGAAGTGAAGGGACAGTGTTACTAAGTATTTTGAAAAGTGATTTTTCTCACATTTTAAAGTGATCTCACCTTGAATGTACATTCCTTTAGCAACTTTTGGTATTTGTCTATATTATGACTAGGGTGCCCAATCTTTGGAGGTGCTAACTAAGCATGTTCTAAGTCCTGTACCTTCACTCCAATCCCTTTCTGTTTTGACCTAGTATAGTGCAACTGCTCTAGAAAATGAGATAGAGTCAGAATCTTCTATTTCAAGCGTCTCGTGTGAAGTAACAAAAATGCCCAAAGTAAACCAGAAGGGTCAAGTGTATACAGAAGCTTTCTATGGATCTTCTCGGCACTTTTGTTGGCCTGGGTAACGTCCTACCCAGAGTACACTATTGAGCAGCATCAAGTATCATAATGCAATGTACATTCTTATCAGTTTTACTATATACATACAAATTACAAAAGGTGATGAGCTACCTTGATCTGTGACAAGGAACATAAAAATGAAATGAAACAATGGTTGTGTGACACATCTGAAGTAAAAAATCCCTAGGTCAATCTGTGCTTTAATTATTTTAAGTAAGAAAGTTAAAAAGAAATTGCTAAAACAGCATTCAGCAGAAAAACATTGAAAAAGCTTGAACTACTACCTGACTCTTCACTGCCCATGCAACTTTTCCCCTTTTTGAAATTATTATCTGTTGAGGAACTTTCAATGTTTTTTACCTACTAAACGCATTAATAACTGGAACACCAGATATTTGTCCTATTTCCAGTGTAGCAAGGGCCTGATTGGCACTCTATCTATATTTGAATATAACTCATTATTCCCTTTTATTCCAGTAGGCTAAGTCTTTGACTGAAGAAAACTTCCACAGTCTCATCTACACCTCTGGATCCAACCATAGCTGGGTGAGTTGGGCCAGCAGCTAAAAGGACTTTGAAGAGTGTCCTATATTTCAGTCCATTGTCACTGGAAAAATAGAGAATGGTTAAAGACATTCCTCAGCATGCAACACTCAGAAAGATAAGCAAAATTAGTATTTTGCCATATGTAATCATGGCTTACAAAATGTATACTTCCAAAGGAAAGTTTGAAAGTTCAATATTGAAGAAAAGACACTCATGGGAAAAAATTTCCATTCTCTATAGTAAGAAATAATCCTCTTCTGGTAGCCCTAAGACAACTAATAGAACTAGAATCTTGTGCACAGTTCCTTACTTATATAGAATAAAAGACAACCTTGCTAGATTTCTTGTGTAAAAAGAAAAAAATAAAAATGACAGGCTCATGATAATGCAATGCAATATAAAAGAGACTAGCACCAGCAATGGAAGACACACAAAACAATCTGCACTAAGTTCTTCTCTAAATGTTGACTGAGTTTCTGAGCTGGATACCACCTGGATTCCATAATGGAGTGTGATATGCATGACCCAGCATGAAATTGCTTTTTACTTGTGCACCCATAACAAAAATATATATGGTAGGGGGTTTTATTGTCTGTTTCCACTCATATTGTTCAGACTGGCAGAATTACTACTGTATTATTTCAGCCTCACAAGTGTGTATTATTAATCAAAATCTAACTGCTCCTTTGAAAATGAAGTGGACCTCTGAGTGACATAACACAGAAGTAGCTAAACCATGTTCAGAGGGAAGAAGACTTCACAGAACAGTACCTGCCTGATCATTTGCTGAATCAATATGAACTTTGCTTAGAAATAGATACTTAGGGGAGAAAATGCTAAACATTAGACTTCTCCTTAACAAAAGCCAACATTTTCCTAGAAAGCAATAAACTTCCTGTAGCCAAAATAACCTGTATTAATAAATACCATAACACAAAACAGCTGGCAACGCAAAAGTATCAAACGGCACTTTAAAAAGAAATATCCAGTTCCTTTTTTAAAAGTATGTCCAGCACATAAAACAGAGGCCCTTTGTCAGAGCTGACAAAAAGAAGTTAAATTCCAATGAAATGTTATTTAACCAGATTTGCATCTACTCTTACATTATAGTTTAAGATAATCTGATCTGATGGATGGCTGCAATAAAATGAGCAAGCTTTCCACTCACTGCTCTTTTTTCGCCCACATTCCAACTCATATGCCTCACTGCTATACCATTTCCCCTCATTGACCTGGCGCTTGTGCTTCCAACATCCTTCTCTGCACCAACTAATTTCACTGAAGTAGCAGGAATATGTCCACTTTTTTCCTCTGGTACTTTTCTTCCTACATAATGAATAAAACCACATCACCTGTGGTGAGCTATATCTGTCCAAGATCGGGTCCCTGAACTCCAGAGCTGACGCAAGGTAAATGCTAGGTGCATGAAGTGAGGAATGGGGGGAGAAAGGGGTAAAAATATGGCAGGGATGAAAAAGCCCTTCCCTCTTCATGGGAATGAGCTGTTACACTGGTGGAATTGGTGCTAGTAATTGGCAGAATTATGCTGATAGCTTTGGGTTAATAAAAAAGACCAGGACAGCAAGAACATAGGTAGCACTCAAAGTAGTACTTGGTGTTAGAAAGGGAAGATCTGATAGGCCCATGAAACAAAAGAAGAGTTAGAGGTTTTACTTCCTAGACTTTAAAAGCACTTTGTAGATCTCCCTTGAAGACTGAGGTTTAGATTTGAGAAATGGGGGGTCTGAGATACGATATATGTGAAAAATGTTCTGATAGAGAGCTGGCTATCCTTTACTGATTATCCATGTAACTACATTTAGAATTTCACCCATCCAGTTCCTTTTCCTATCTATTTGGATAGATTTCAAGAAAGAAAACTAAACACTCTTAAAAGGAATAAAGCATGTAGCAATACAACAGAATGGCAATTTCCTCTCCTTAGCTATAGTATTAACTATTAACTAAATTAACTTTTAAAGCAAATACTGTTATTAAGCCAGTAACATAAAGTAAGAATACTTTATTCAGACCTCATGAATATGTTAGAGAGCTTTGTATAATGCTGACACAGAACTGTCTTAAGAAATCTTTCATGTGGTATACGTGGCCTTTTGCTCTGCACATGGATGTATTGAAATGTTTAGATACTTTAAATAAGGAATGAGATGCTATTTGACATCATATTCCATTGAGGTTCCTCTAAGTTATGAAAAGTAAGCCTGATTCTGCAGTGATATAAACCAACGAGGGATCGCTAAGATACTTCTCAGATATTAAATATGGTTCCTTCAAGAGTCATATTGATTTATAGAAAACCTAAAGACTGGGAAAATATTAAAAATGCATCAATATTTTAATTTTCTTCAGGCCCGGTAACATTTAACCTAGTTAAATACTGCTTGAAGTTAAATGTGAACATTGAAATATAATAACAAGCAGCAAAGAGAACTCTTGATGAATGGTACCATTTGATGTCAACTGTACTTCAAACACATTGCAGTTTAATACAATTCCGTACTTAGGATCAGTAAGTCAAAATGTGAAAATGCTGTAGCACATGAAGATGGTGACATGGTACCAAAAGAAATATGCCAAAATTTAAATTGCTGACAATTCAGAAGCTCTTAGAACTATGTGGCAAGTGACAGGATGTCTGCTCTGAAAATCTAGAGTTCATGAAATACCTTTTACTCCAGTCTAGTATTCACAGCCTTATCTGTATTTATATAACTGGGGTGCTTTGAGTTAAAAGGGAACCTCTCTCCTCTCTTTCTACTATGTAGAAATAGAAACTACTAGGAGCAGCTCCTGGGTACATGCTGGGATACCTGGGATTTAAATGTTTAAGTGCTGAAGAATTACAATGAAATACGGTAATACAGTGTGTCCTTATCAGCAGCAATTCAAGATTTTGGATGACTAATTAGAGATACCCATAGACGGCTTGATTTCCAAAAGTAGGTGCTTAATGCTTTCTAGTAAGAATCATAGGTCTGTCACATTTTTTAGTATGAAAAAAATCACACACTGGAAAAAACAGTCATTTCTGAAAACCGAAGTCTTGAACAAACTGTAGCAATGCAGGCCTCAAAAAGATAAAATTTGTTGCTGTTCTTCCTAGCACATGAACACTCCATTAACATAACACTTCTGGGGCCATTCCTATCCCCTAACTTCAGGAATCACAGTCACCTGTAAGTACTTCCTCTACAGTCAGTGAGGAGTGATAAGTAAATTGAGAGTGCAATCCAGCCCACAGATGCAGACTTTTCTTAGGGTAGGACAGGTAATTCTCTCTAGGCAACTCTCATCTAACTGAACTAGACAAATAACTGCAGAGAGAGAAGTGATGGATGTGGAAGAACAGAGTATCTTTCATTAAGCCAACTAATACAGCTGGAAGAGATTTCAGTCATGCCAAATCCTTCATACAAAGTAAATAATCGATTTCGTCATAAGTAAATAAAAGCACCATAAAGGAGGATGAAGATCAATAATTAACATATCTAATATATTTATTTTGTAGTCAGATCTCATTTAAATTTCAATGTTTAGCCAAATATCATTGATTAATGAGTATTAGAGAAAAGTTGGGGGGTTGGGGTTTTTTTCCAATATAAAAGTCCTGAAATATCATAAATCACCTCACAGAAGCACAATCCGTTTCAGCCAGTTTTCAGAAGATACATTAGCTTTCACTACTCAAGATTCATTAAAAAACTTCACCCCCTTCACTGATGGTTAAAAGCTGCCTTGATCCCTTCAGTAAAGGGATATGAATATCTGTGACTGTTTCACCTGAGCGTATCCAGCACCAATTTATGCTTGAAAAGGCTTGCTTTATAAGACAAAGCTTTTTCAAAATTATCTCCTTGAAGCTGTCACAGATGTGTGTAAAATATATTAAAAAAACCCATGACAACAACAGACAGCCACCTGCTTCACTTTGTTGTTAATACAGAGAAGAAATAAACATTAAAAATACCTGAAAATAAAAGGTCTCTACAGCATGCATGACAAGGATCAAAAAAAGTCAGTACTGCAGCTCCTCTGGCCCCTCTCCTACTGGCTAGAAAGAACAGGCCAGTTCTAGCTGCCCCTTGGGACCTCATGGCTTTAGGCAGGAACATGTGGAGGAAAGACTGTGCTCTCTGGCCTGAATTCAGCCCGCTGCTCATTATAGTTAATGCTTCACACCATTTTGCAGCCCCAGTTTCCACAGTAAAAAAATCTCCTCTAGATACCTGTTCCCAAGATGGTTCATTAGCATAAACTTCATCCCTTTAAAGGTCATGTGGAAAGAGTAGATATACTGTAAGTATCTCAGAGTTACTGTAAAAATGAGTGAGGAATATTGCCTCAGATAGCTATTTAGTCACAAAATTAACTGCAATAGTTTGAAGGGAAATCAATTCACACCAAGCAAACTCTACTGCTAAGTGCAGCACGGACCCACTCCACACTATTTTTTCCAGTGTGATGGCATTAACAGCATCTTAGTTACCTTGGTAAGCAGACTACCACTGAGACAATACTACTAATAGGACGTGTTGAGTGAACTTGAATGCCACAACAATGCAAAATGAAAAAACCTTGATACTGACCTACTACTGGAAAAACTAGGAGGGGAGAAGGCAAGGGAATAAGTGAGGTTCTTTCATATATCCTTAAATTACTGCTCAGTTTACCATGTTTCCCGACAATACTTTCCTAGGATTTTGCACCTTCAGTCAGGCAATATGACTACAGCATTAAAGATACACTAAGAACGCTACTGGGATCTCTCTCGGCTCAGAAGAGAGAGCAAAGCTGAGGAGAAACTTACCAAGCATCAATGAGTAAGGGTGTGGTCTCGAAAAGTTTTGAAATTCTATGGATAAGCTTGGGCCTGTGTCTTGAAAAAAGGGAAAGTCCAACAAGTCTTGTGTTGGTGATCAGGCCTTAACTGATACTCTTACCTGGCTCTACTTCACCACAAGACATTTCTCTTTTTCCATACATGAAGAATAAATACATGCCAAAACAACTGGTTTCATAAAGAAAATTATCAAGAAACAGGCTACAATAACTGTTACCATAAATATAGTTTGCTTTTGCATTTCAGAAGGGCTCTTAAAAGCCCAATGAAAACAAAGATCCCTTAGTTTCACAGATGCGCACACAGTAGTATAACAAATGGCTAAATGGATAGCAAAGGACACAGAATTTCTCTTGCTTAGTGACTTTACTGTCCATTGTCAAAACTGCAATAGCTGTGTACCATTGTCAGCTTTGTAGATTTTAGCTCTTTATTTCCCCAGATGCATTTCTTTAGTCTCCAACTGCTGTCCCAGTGAATGTATTCTGAACAGAATTTAAACAAATAAAGTAAATATTTGTACATCATGATATAGTAGAATATAAGATTCACTGTAAATATTTGGTTTTGAAAATGTCTCTCATAGGTACAGTAGCATATTAACTGCCAAGACACTTGGCAAATCAAGATATATATTTACAGTTAGAGTAACATACAAGAATAAGCAGTAAAATCATAAGAATATGAGGCATACATAGAGTATGACTGAAAGTGAATGGTTAGCTGATACCAAATGATTTAAAGGTTTTCAACTGTAAGGCGCAACTGAAGGCATAAGTTTATTCAATGTGTGTGCCTCTAAGAAAATAAACTACTCTTGCAGACAAGATTTCAGCAGTGTACACCACTTGCTATCTTTGAGCACAGTGCTCAGTACTACTTTCCGCTCCCTTTGGTGCAAAATCAAGTGCCCAAAACACTGAAAACCAGTGTTAATTGAGATTCCACTGGTTACTGTCCTCATGAGCCTCTAATGCCACCTGCCCTTCAAAGAGGTAATGAAAATAAAGTAGAGCAAAGTCCTTTATCTGTACTATAGGTCCCACTCTCCAGTTCAGGATGCATGCAGAAGTAGATGCACAGGTGTCTCAGCCAGGATTTGTGAGGTAATTAGTGAGCCAGTCTAAACAACAGCTCCAGTGCTGGGAAATATGAATAGACCAGACAGTTGCCTGTAGCACAGTATTAGAGTAGTTTGCATTTGGCACCAGAGCCACCTCCCTGAACCAGTGCTATGCTTCCGGTTCTTCCTCTGATTCCCAGAGACACATGGCATCCTAATGCTATGTATTTTTAAAGGCCTGCATGTCCTTCAGTCCTTTCCTCCTGTCTTCTGCTATGCACACTTTAGAAAACGTTAACATGAAGTGGAAGAATGCTCTTGCATGCCTTGATAAGCAGTGAAACAGTTAACATCACCTTTTGCTGTACTGACACTGAGCAGCTGACTTAGCAGTCTTGTGCTTTAAAATTCTTTTCGGTGTTGAGAAAGGTATACAGAAAGGGGTGAGGAGGAGGGGAGGAAGCAGTTAAACCTAGGACAGAACACCACCTATTTCTCAGACCTTGTCTTGCTTCCTTCTTCACTTGATAAAAAAGTGCCTGCCATCAAGTTTCAAAGATGGAAAACAAGGTGAGATTCTAATAGTATGTAACACGATACTCTTAAGAAAAAAGACACAGCGAAGAGGAGAAAAAGACTGGCTTCTATAGCTTCTGCTGCTCATGTTTCGTGGTCACATTCTGGCAGATTACAGATGTGTCTGGCCAAAACCCTGATTCATAATGCATTTCTTCTACTTCAGTCAGGCTGCTGAAATGCTCAAATGATGTATAAACTCACCCCAATTCTCACACCCTGAACAACAGTTTCAAGGTTTGGTTTTGTTTTTAAATCTTTCTTTCTACACTCTTTTGTAACAAACCTTCCACATTTTCATGCAAGTTTCCATCCTCCATACCCCCTATTTAGAGTGGCTTAAAATGTCAGTCTTCTAGGCCCAACAGTGGGAATCTTTCAGAAGTCAGGAATTTCAGAATTCAATTACATTCACATAGTAAGCGGGATAGACCTTCCAGGCCACTATTATGCCACCTGACAAGGTCATCTGTATGAAATGAGGTGTGAGGTAGTAGGAAGCATATAGCCTCCTTGAACATCTATATCTTCTGGTTTTTACCTGTATTTGAGAAAATTACCGGACCAAATTCATAAATACTCACAACTGTTTTCTCTGTAGCAGAAAAAGCGAGAGGTTTTGTTCCCCACACACGCCCTCATGTTCCCTGTGATTAAGAAAGCAGCGCTGGAGCTAGGTATCACACCACACACAACCTTCTGCCAGATGTCACAGTCTGATCAGATGAAAGGTTGTCAGATCACATTCTGATGAAAAATAAAATCCTCAATTCAATGAAGTGTTCCCTTCATGGTGCATTAGCATCCTACCACAGAGGCCAAGCTCAGAAACCTGCTGTACACAGCTTTCCTCTGCAACTGACTCTGGATTTTATTATAAATTTGTATGACCTGTTTTCTCCTGCTTTACTACAATTTCACTTTTGCTATTCCTTTTGACCTTTACTAGTATCGCACAACTCTCTTTCCACTTTTCTTACATTGGCCTTGGTCCCTTATGTCTGGTTCCCATCATCCTCCTAATCTCCAATCAAAATGCATGACCTCTGCTGCTTATTTCTCATTCTGACAAGATGCATGGCTCCAGGTCCTTTTATCTTCTTCCATCCCAGCTGCCTCACCCAAGTCAAAATGGCAAGGACGACTTACTTATTACACTTCCCAAGTTTCAGCTGGCCATAAATCTAATCTAATCTAATATCAAATATATTTATATCAGAATACTTACATGCAGTGCCAAGAACACTGTACAGGTATCAGTAACAAACCAAAACCAAGCAAAACTTAAGGCAGATAGGTGAATAACTACAGTTTCCCTGAATATTACTGCTGTACACAGTTTACACGCATAAGCTATAGGGCTATTAAATTAATGAAAAGGCATTTTCCAAAACTACTTCTACTACACAACTTACATTTTTCATCTGGATATCAATTCAACTTCCGGTTTTCATGCACAGCTGTTTTGCTTGATGTAGCAGCAGAATTTTGAGCATTTGCAATTCTTTCTTTCCAGATGTCTACCACATCTCCATTACTTTCACCATATGTGAATTCAATCATCTTTCTTTTCCAATTTCTCTAAACATATTGAAAGCTTTTGCAGACTGTCATGCTCACTGTTGCTTGAGGAAGGACTTTATTAAAAAAAGAATTATTTGGTTTTGGATTTGTTCTTAGATTTTATATTTAATAATTCATTTTATACAAATCACTGTATTTTTGCGAAATTTAACAATTTAATCAGTTAAGGTCCCAAGAACATACCTGTGTAACTCTTCACTGACAATCCTCTAAGTAAAATCACACTACAAACAAACCCAGTAAAAAATAGGGGTGTCTCATAGTTTTAAGTGAAGAACAGAAGTATCACATTAGTAAAATGCCACACAACAGAAATCTCAATGAAAGTCTCATCACTATCTGAAGCCTACTTTGGACAGGAGTAGCACTTTATAGATCATCTCTAAATCAGAATTAGGACATTTTGGGAATAATAGTAGCTGTTATGAACATGCTATTCCATCTCATCATAAGAATCTTAGTGAATGAAGGAAACTGGTTTATATTGCAGATTTAAAGTTGGCAGAAGGATTTAATCTTGTATGTTACAGTTACTAAATTCAGGGTCCTACACAATTAGAAGTCAGATTAATACTCTTGTATTTTTATGAGACACATCTGTTCTTTCAAATATTACTTTGATTTACCTGATTAAATATTTACTTGATTTATGTGATTACTTGATTTAATTCATTTACTAGAGAACAGGAACAAGATCTTGGCACTATTAGGGAAAAAAATCTCCTCTTGCAACATTAAAAACTGCAATGATTTATGATTCACACACAGAGAGAAATCAGATCCAAATAGCTAGAACCACTCTGAAATGACTTGAACTATGACTGCAGCGAGGAAAGGCTCACTGCTCTAACATCAAGTATGAAATGGCAGCTTTGAAAAAGCATGATGCTGTAATTCCATGAAAGGATAAGTACACAATGATGTTTGCACTTCAACCCCATTTGCCGCTCTACCACTTCTTAAAATGTTCAACATAAGTAACCAATGATTTTGTGGGGGTTTTTTAATCATTTAAATATTATATTATGGTTGCCCATCAAGTAGTTCTTTTTTTTATTTTTTAAAAAACAAAAATATTTAACTAAAATTGCTGTAGCTGGTACTGATTTCAGTTCTGTCACTGGATACAAATATGAATGTTTCCAAAGTTAAGGACTTGCTTTTTGGGTTGAGGAGGGACTGGTGGTGATGGTTTTTTCTCAACACAGTGGTTCATTGTTTCCATCTGTAATAGAGATATCAGAATCTGCCATATATTTGGCTTCAAAGAAATTCAGAAAAAAATTCAGCTGAATGCTCATTTTTTTTTAAAAATTCTTTAATTTGTCATAGGACAATTTAAGAGTCCTATGGAATTTTCCATTTAATTTCCTTCAAAATGAAATTATTTATCCTGGCAATGCACAGCTTTCAATACAGTGCTTTTTCATACTGATTGTTAGTTGACACTGCTGTTGAGATTTTCCAGCATCATTCTTTTAATTCTTGATTACTACAGTATTTTTCATATTATCTTTTCTTTACATGCTAGTGTAGTAGAGCAGAACAGGAAAACTCATAATTTGCCTCCTTCTGTAAGCACGAGATCCTTAGCTGGCATAAATCAGCTGATATAAACCTTGGCCCACAGAGAGTCTGGGATTTAGCTGAAATGAGACGATTGGGGTTTTTAAAATATTTAAATAACATTTTTCAACCTTGCTGTTTTCATTTATTTACTATCACTGCAGTCATTTAGGGTTTCAGATTACAAATAGGGCTACTAATTTCTGATAAAGGACACAGGTACTCCAGTAGGTGCTGATTTAAAATCCAGCTGAAAGATCTTTGTATGAGTCAATTTAAAAGAAGCATTTAAAGATATGACTTTGACAGCTTCCTGAAAAGAAAACTGGCAGATCACCATTAAGAGCACTTGGTTTAATATTGATTACTCCTTGGACTGTTCAATTAGGCTTCTAATTAGGATTGATATGTGTCCTTAGCAATCAAAGTAAAGATGGCACCTGAGAAGAATAAAAGGGTCGGTGTTTGGGGCTTTTAAGTAATGTGAACATGCAAGTAAGAACTTGTTATATCCTACCCTTCTTTCTGTTCACACACACCCCTATATACAGTAAGTTGCATCATCTGAAAATCAGCTCAGACTCAGACTATGTATATGCAATCAGCTGCATCTTAGAAATATCTTAATGTGAATCTGCCTATCTGAACAGAAAGCACTAGGAGAACACAATGCTTCTTTTCTCATTGTCTGAAAGGACATATCATACATTCAAAGGCAAAAAGAGAAAGATTACCAGACCATTAAGTTTCCTTACAATTAATCCCCATGACATTGGAAACTATTCTATTCTGTTTTGCATCCTGCTGCTTTCAGCTATCTCATGAGAGAGTTAAAATTCACATGCAAAAGGATTAAGATCTCACAGTAGTTCTTAAAGAAATTTGCACTCTTGTTCCTCACTTCTGCACATCTATTTTGAAGAAACTATTTCTGCCTCAAGCAAGTTACTTGCTCAGAAGAGGCAGACAGGTGCTAGCCTGTAAGCTCTATTACTTAGTCAGCTGAAAGCAGGACCCTTCACAGGACTTTGAACTTCCACAGTTTTTATCTGGATTAAAGAGTATTCAGCACTTACTTCTGTCAGGTGCTGCTTCCCTCTCCCAAACTAGACATGATGATTATCAGCAATGTCTTCACCTGACCTTGACAGCATCCTCCAAGATTTCCATAATTTTTCTTGGCCCTCCTGTAACAAGTTACTAATTTCTTCATATACTGGGGAAGTGCAGAAGCTGAGTCCTGTCTCCAGCTCCCTGCTCCACGATTATCCTGCTGCCTCACTGCCTTTGTTTGGTAATCCCACTACATTAAGATTAATACATCTTCCAGTTACCTGGAGCCTGTGAACCTAGTACCACCTCTTCATTTAAATGCTTCAAAACCAAGTCCCTTCAAACTTCAGTCAACAGTGGATTCTTTCATCACCTTAATGTAGTCTTCTTGGATTTGCACTGACATCATAAAACTGGACAAACTACTTGCTATTAATATATAGCTACAACATTGCAGTGGCATAAACCCATCTAAAACTGATTCTGAACGCATAAAAATTTAAGCATTTACTAATAAACACATTAATTCAGGTCCTTTCCAATTTTGAGGTATACTAATATTTCTGTATCTTGTGTATCTTGAGAGCTGGTTAATTGACTTTGTACTGGCAGATAAGTGCCATTAGCTTAGGATGAGGATGCAATAATTGTGCAAAATAGTCAACTGCAGTAAGTAGCTTTTACTTTCTGGAGTATGTAAAAGCAATTCCAGGATTTATTCTTGTTAATGGCAGTAACATTTGTGCATTCAGAGTAGAAGTAGAGCCTACCTCTATTTGATGTTATAATTGGATCAGGTAGGCTGTGATGAGCCACAGTGTATGAACCAACCTCAACCTGACTTAAAATTCCAAATCAAAAAAATTTCTCATTTTATATGCTGATGAATCTCATTTAGACCAGTTATAGAGAGATTCAAATAATTTCAGGTAAACTTTGGAAATCCTCAATATATCTCACTATCAGCTGTAAACATTATTCTTCGAAGGCTAATTTCTATGTAACTATACTTAGCATTAAGAGCTGACTGAACCACTGTAATGCCAGACAAGGTTAATTTGTCCTATTATTTATGCTTTATGAACTATTCAGACTATGGAAAGCTAGCAGTTTTTCACATCCAAGGAAGCAGCAGATAAAGCGTACAAATTTTAAAGTTATTAAAATTATTTCAACTGTGACATTTGTTTATACAGTTTGGAATGAAGTTGACAAATATTTCATAGGTAGCAGTCCAGTTTGTAGTGCATTGTGACTATGTGCTTCTCAGTGCTCACCAGTTTGAGTAAAGTCATAGCAAAGGCCTCAAAGGTCTTGAAAGTCTTTGACATTCTACTGATCTGGATGTAACTACCTATGATTTCTATAGAAAATTGTAACATAACAAAATCTTGAGCACAAGACTTGAAAGTATTTAAATAACAGTAGGCCCCACATGAAAAGCTCCCTTTTTAAGAAGTGACCCTTCTTATATCCAGGTGTGCGAGTGAAAACGGCAGGTGATTTTTCAAGAATTTAAGAAATCAACCTCAGAGTAAAACTTTCCCCCTAACCCTGGAAAGGATTTTGTAGTAAAAAATTGCTTTGCTGTGTTAAAAGGAATTGCTTTAAAGGGAAGTAGAGTGTGTGAGTGTATGACTGGTGTTCCAAAAATCACGGACTATGATACAGTTAAAGAATTGTTACTCATACAGTTCACTGCAGCTACAGAACTAAAATCTAACTGACAATGCTAGGATTCTTATGCCTCTATTAAAAAAAAAAGAGCACTACTCAAATACTTAAAATATTGTTTATAATAGAATTTGGATTCCAAGATAGTGAAAGAGCACTAGGAAAAGCATAAACCTTTGTTACACAGGGTCAAATTTCATCTGGGGTGAGACAAATAAAGCATTAAGGCCATGAACAGAATAATTTGGTTCTTAGAGCAATGACAGAGTTGGAGCTTGAGCTCCAACAGTATCCTCATTGCCCACTCTGTTGCATGGATTTTGCAATGGGGAGGAAAAGGCATCAGCAAGCACAAAGGGTGCAGCAAGTGCCTCCACTGGTGTTCTGGCAAAATGTTTCTCACTTACTTTCATTTGGGATGTGGAGTCTAAATGGCTTCTGGTCTGATGTTTCTCATTAGTGATTCATAGTTATTCAGGCTGCCTCCAGTTATGCCTTGAAATCTTCTCCAGAAGATGCAAAACTCATGTCAAGTGCTCACTCTACTAACACACCCTACATCTGACATGCAACTTTTCAAGGCAAGGGCAGAGACCAAGCATTACTGCAGGCTTTTCCATTTCCTAAATTTTCACTTCTAACAATATTACTCATTACCTATTCTAGGATTTTGTAAAGTCTTTGGATTAGAGTTCCTCATCATCAGACCTGTGATTTCATCTCTCCATCACATTAGAGTCAGTCATTCTATACCACCCACAAAACTCAGCATCACTTACTTTATTGTGCAATGAGAGAGAATATGGAGTGGTGTAGAAGCATAACTGTACTCAAATGAACTTCAAAGGGCAAAGTGTTTATAAACAAATAATTCTGATCCTTGAACAGAGGGGTGTAGGAGCCCTGTACAAGCAGTAAATTGGCTTCCAGTACAGTCTAATAATTGGCTGTCACTTTGAACAGCCCTTAGCATAGTTGAACACCTAGGCAGAAAACATGCTTACAAACAAACAAAAAAATATTGAGAATGGGCTGTGTTTGAATTTAATTTTTAAAGCAAACTCCCCTCTGCTTAAAAAACAAACACTAAAATATGGCCCCAGAAACCATGACATATTTAATCCTTTATAGGAAAATAAAAGCCAGCATCAGCCATTTTTAAGAAAAAGAATTCAATATTTTTATAATGACTATCTGGTGGTCTTGTCTTTTTTACACCTGAAACTTGTTGAGTATTAAAATATGCAGAGGTCCTCATTAATATGGCCAGTAGTCAGAGACCCAGATGCAGCACAATGTTTGTACCACTTTGAAATAGAGGACAGCATGCACACCATCCTTCATGCGAGTTGTGCAAAGCGGGTCAGCATCATAGTGCCATTGCATCTTCTGTCCAGTTAACTAAACTCTGCCAGAGTGGTAAGCTGGAGAAGCGGAAGGAGAAATGAAAGAAGAGAGTCTATTAAATTGGTATGAAAGTCGTAGAAGCCAGTTGCAGCCTTTTCTCTTTGCTCTCAAAGCCAAAGTTGCCTGAATCAATTCCTGCAAACAGAAGGGTCCAATCTGGAGTCCTGCTTGCAGCTTACCATGTACCATTTATACAACCGCCTGCTTACAAATGTGGTTGATAACTATTTGACAAATCTGCTTTGGAAGAGTCTGGGCAAGGAGCTTATGCAACAATCATGGTGCCAAGAGACTGCAATTCCATTTTTTGCTGTTTATCTGCTAGTCAGCCACACAGAGGTCATTTTAATCTTTTGACTCTGCTTGCTTTCAAAACAAATAAATAAAATCTATTTTCAGATTGCAGCCTTCTTCAACCAGGGACCACCTCCAGTGTCACCATCCCCAAAGACTCATAGCACCTTAAGATACTCAAAAAAGTGATCTGAATCTGGGCCTACATACCTGTTAAAGTCCAGCAGGATGCACTGACTTGAGAGCCTCTTGGTACAATGGTAAAGCCACGTTTAAGTAACAAATACTATTCAGTTCTGCAGTTACACTCCAGCCCTGGGTTTTCTCCATGTAGACAATCACTTTGGCAACCAAACTGTGAGTACCAGCGTTATAGCAGAAGGGCACCCTCATAAAGAACCACAAGGACCAAATATCATCTGTGAAACTGTGTGACAAGCAAGTGTTCTGCTAACCTAACTCTGACGGGTTTAGTTTCTGATAAAATTATAATCTGGGTAAATATAATGGCATTCTTTTTTCAAGATGATGTATACTAGTAAATATGTAAACAACTTGCCAAAGGATCATCTTGGGGTTTCTCAGTTTCTCCTATTTCCTGGATTTTCTGGGACTCTAAAACTATTTCTCTTTGTAAATGGCTTCCATTGCGCACCTCTAAATGACTCTCTAGTGTAATCACTCTCGTCATGCCTCCTTGTTGCTTTTTATCATAGTAGAACTGGAGTAGGAGGTCTGTTGGATTGAAGAGGGAGCAAAAGGAAGGGGAATTTCTCCATCTACTATACTACGGAAAGGACAGGAAAGCTTCCCTCTACTTTTCAATATAACAGTGGAAGCTGCTGGTTGCTCTTTTGCCCCTCTTCCCCAGCTGCACTGTTGTAATGAAACCTGGATGCTCTGGTCCCTGCAAGTAATGGGGTAGGGACAGTGAAAGAAAAGTTGCCTTGAATGAATGTATTTGTCTTTATGATTCACACAAGGCAATTGTTTCTGAAAAGAGCTACTACATCCTGACTGTGCTTCAAATGTCATCAAAGCTGCCCATTAGAACATCACTTGCACACACCACAGTTTCTTTTAAATCATCCTCCTATGAAAGACCATGCTGTAAAAAAGAAAAACCACCCCAAACCCCTGAAGATTCCACAGCAATTACCTTAAAAGCATTTATGCTAAAGAAAGTGCTATCGATTGTTGCTCATCAGCTTTCAGCACATGTACAGTACAACAAAAGGAGAATTAAATTTAGGTGCCTAATTATGAGGGATGCAGAAAACAATGCAGCAACTCATTCTGAGAGCAGATATTGCAGATATATGACATTTTGAATTTAAGCTGCCAAATGCATGTCTATCATTAAGGGTCTCTAAGTTTTTCAGACAGTTGCAACATGCTTTTTATGTGTCATACAATGTATAATATAATATGCTACTGCTAAAAGCAAAAAACTAGGACCCATAACTGCCTAATATAAGCATAACTAAACATGCCATGTTACTTACAACTGAATCATATTTATTTCAAGCTTGGAATACAAAGATTAAAGATTTTTTTATAAAAAAGGTAAATTCTTTCTGAATTGAAAAAAGTCTGTCCAAACTGAAAAATTAATGGGATAGGCATTAAAATTCAAAACAATTACTTTTTCTGCATCTATCATTGATATTTGGAAGGAAATGAAAAAAACGCATTTGTTATTTCAAATGTGATATACTTGAAGCCATGTCCAAGTCTCTTAATCCAGTTGCATTAAAATTTGCTACCACTAACATGTTCACAGACAGGTTTCAAAAAGCTAAAGAAAAAATGAAATAACAGAAATAATTAAATATAATTTAAGAAAAAAACCCTCCAATAACAAATCCAGTATTAATCACAGAAGCATACACAACCTTCATCTATAAATCAGTCTGAAAAGTAGACAAAACGGCTTGGAACATGTTGAGAATTAAGCCAATGCATCTGGCATACAAAGCTTGCCATTGGGTAGGCAGAGACAGACACATGCAAAAGGATCTGACTAAAATAATCTCTCCAGTAAACACTACTTAGAGACAGAAAATGTACAGGACTTAGGAATAGAGAGTGGCCAGTAAGAGCGTGATACAGTAGCCTTGTTTATACCTTAAGCAGCCCATTTTGTGCCTCAGAAACCTCTTCTTTTAAAAATCTTTTTAGTAAAATTTGGCGACCACACCTTATTGCTGAGATAATCATAAGACACTTATACCAATGCAGACTATAACTGCAGAAAGCAAGCACTGACGCAAATATAGCCAGAGGATATCAAAGATGGTGAGAAATTTAAAGAGGTGCATTGAGAAGATTAAAAACATTCCTTAGGATATTTTTTGCTTAGTTTTCAAATACAAGAATCCACAAATTTGAGCATTTATTGTGAATCAATTGACACACAGCCAAATTAATTTACTTTCCATCCTTCCACCCTAGTTTGGGATGGAAAGTCAGGCAGATGCCAGTACATTTTCTACGTGAAATATTAATCAACTTAGCTTCCACTGGAAGTATGGTTCAGGGTGGCCACCAGGGATTTAAGAAAGGAAAAAAGTATTGTTGAGGGATTCTCATTGCATTCATTTTGATTTGACACTGGACCACCACTGCTGAATTATGCTGGAGTTATTCTATTTTGTGCTAGTGTAAATTGAGAGGTAACGCAGTGACATATACTTTAGGAGCTACCAGTTTTCACATCTACTGTAATGAAACCAGATTCTTTTGCAGTAGCTAGCTCCTTCCTATCTGAGGCACTTTTGCAGTTGATGAGTTTGATATCTGCTAGTGACAACTTTGAAAATGATCCACAAAACCAGCAGGTGGGCACTTGGCAGATTTATACTCACTGCTGTTACAAGCAACAGCCAGAAACAAAAATCAAAGCAAGGAGCAAAAACCAGAGTTATCACACTTTTAAAAATGTTTGTAATTACTTCCACAGAAATAAAAATACATTTTCCTCTATTAACAATATTGGTCAAATGAAACAAAAACTGAGCTCAGCTAGTAGAATTATTATATAATAATAATTCTAATATTATGCTCAATTTTTATTACAATGTGGCTCAATCTGATGCACAACTCCGTTATCAGTTGGTTGCTATGAATATTATGGCACAACATAATGACATTATATGCCATTATCTAGAACTGCCTGAGTTGTAAATATAAGATCAGGACTTGAAGAGACAGTGATAAGTCAGAAGCTCAAAAGTATTAACCCAAAAAAGAACATATTTTACACTATCTAGCCATGTCAAAGCATGCTGTGTTGCCAGTTGTACTCTGCACACATGCATTTGGAACTAGCTTACTACCAATGCTGCAGGGGAACATTGTTTATTATACACCCAATTTAAATGCATTGTTTACACAGACACTTACAAACACTCCAGCAGTAACTTGCATTTTGCAACTGAAGATCAATGAGCTGCCACACTGGCCAAGCTTCTCCCTTTTATCAGAATATACTGAGTGACATTCTAGTGCTTCCACAGCTGATCTTTCCATGGTATTAAATAAGCTTTACTACATTCAGGTAGTATAGGGCTGATAAAAAGATAGCCAGAAAGAGCTCAAAGATTACACAAAAGTAATCACATTCTGGTATAGCTACATATGTATATATTTGTGTTTCTAATGTGTCTGTAAGGTAATTCACAAACCCTTTTTAATGAAATGGATACAGTATCTTTCATCAAAATGAAGTTCAGATTCCAGATGTTTGTTACAAATTCATTTCTTATTCACCCTTACTTCCCTATTCACTTTTTACATGTAATGAATGTAATGATCGTACTTTAAAAAAAAATTCCATAGTTACACTGAAAACTTACAGACAACTAGTACAGAACAGACTAAATGACCTTTTGATTTCTTCAAAATTTTTCAACTGGCTATAATTGTAACCTGTTTGCACATTCATAAGCAAGAAAAAAATACCATATTTACCAGCTAAATTATTCCCTATAATTCATTTCGCATGAGCATAAAACTATACTTTCAAATTGAAAGAAAACATGGTTTAGAATATGTAGATGATGAAAAGTTATCAAATAAATACCTGTATTTTTGACAAGCCAGATTCTAAAGGAGAATGCTTGGATTTATTCAACTTTCTGTTGGGTCTTTGTGGATAATAGCATCACTTACGGAAAAAGAATTAATTTCTTTAAAAAACAAAAAAGTAATAGCTTTCTTCCCCATTACCATCAATACTTATTAATCTATGAGCTGTCCAAATTACATTAGATAAGGCACTGTTGCATCAGACAGCAGATGTTAACCCTTGACCTAAGGCCTGTCTCATGACCTAGGTCTCTGACCTTCACTGGCAGCTGGCTATCACTACGCACCCTTGGCTGCAAGTAATGAGACAGAGTGAGCAATGACTGGCAGACACACGTTCTCTGATAGGCTTCAGCTTTGACACAAAAACTTTTGTTTTATGGTTTTACATACCTTCCTGATCTCAGCATGGAAAAAAACAGTTTAACAGTGTAATTCAGTTTTACTCATCAATCATACATCCTATTTTAATGGAGTTTCTCTAATCACCGTCATCATAGTAGGCACCAATGATGTGAAGAATATCTAAAAATGTATAACCCTCCTATGCAGCAGAAACCTTTGAAAAATGACATCTCTAAGTGTCTCTCTAGTGTCTGTCTTTTAGGTTGGAAATCATTCATCTTTCAGTTATCTTAGGTGTAAATGAATACAATGAAGGGACTCTGGTGTAAAGTTAACCAACATGCAAGCTCATACTGGGGTTTTTTAACCTCCAGTAATAATTAAAGCATTTTGATGGCTACACCTCAGTGCTAATTTATAATTAACTTCAGGTGCTTCTTTGATCTTACTGATACATTTTTTCCCATTTTCTTATCAAGAGTCTCCATGCAGCCTGTAATTATGCTTCTTAGTGTGACAGCAACTTTGAATAAGTAGATGCATTAATATATGCTTTGGGAAAATATCAGTTGAGCCAAAGCAAGCACTTACCACTGAGCTGGAGTATCATCTGAAGCACTGCTGATTAAAAATGTAGTATTATATAAGCTCATAATAGGTTTGCCATAAAAATAAAACAATGATTCTCAATTTTAAGGTAATGGATGACAGAAGCAGGAAAGCCAGCACCCTACCAACAATGCACACATTAGGGCATTCAGAGCATTAATATCACAACACTACAAAATGCAAGTGTCATGTTTTATAGCCACCTAGGCTCTTCCTCTATAGAGGAAGATATTTCAAACTTTTGGTTCAATATTTCATTATTCAGAAAAAGTTTTTTTAGAAGTGTTAAAAGCTGTTATAACAATACAGTGATACAGCCTAACCTACCTGAAGCAACAAGTAAATATATAATGCAAGGAAGCAGAACAGTATAACTCATTTCCTCAGCTAAAGGAATGATCTGTAATTCTCAGAAGACAAACTTTAATCTTGTATTTTCAACACAAAAATAAGACATGCACCAGGGACAACATAATTGAGATCCTTGTATTAAGCCCTTTCTATCTGAGAAACATTAAATGAAAATTGCAACAGAAGTGCTAGGGGCAGTTCTTTCACAAACACATCAGTCTACAGGTACAAATTGGGACTCATATGACTTCTCTAGTCACAAAACTGATGTTTCACTGATATGCTACTCCAAAATCCAAAACCGGCCACAATTACACAGGTATAAAATATGCTTTATACCATACATTTCTTTCCCTAGGCAGAGAAAGTCTGACTGCTATAGAGCACATTTACGATAACCACACTAAATCGCAGCATGGATAAGTATGTATGCACAAATCTATCTGGGGACGTTAGTATTACTGTAACTATAGTACAGTGCATAAAAGTTTTAAGAAAACTCAATTTCCAGATCAATTTTGTGATGTAATTTCACAAACATGTTTTCTAACTCATTGCTAAACATATTAGCAGCACAGGTACATACTAATCCTGACAAGCTCCACGATTACTTTTTCAACTACCATGACCTCACCTCTCTAAGACTGCTTTCATTCAAGCCAACAATTGACAGCACTCGAAACATCATGAATCAACTTTCTGGGCTCTGACAAAAGTATAACCACAAGGTGTGTATACCACTTATGTATTTGTACTGAATAGTATCAGTACCTACTGTGCCCCACCTCTTCTGCCAGGTTCTGAGACACACTGCAGAGACAGGAGCGCACAGCATCAGCTGTCGAGTTCCCTTCTGAAAGGAAGAAACAGATGCCTGATGCCATAGCACTAGTACACTTCTGCTTCTGCCTCCTTCCCAGTAGAAATGGAAGGCAACTAAACTAAAAATGAAGGAGTCAGAGCAAAATAGTTCCATTTTCATGGCTTAATTATTACCTGGAGTACCCCATTGATTGTGGCTTCCAAAACCAGTCACAGAATCATGGTCAGGAAGTAGTGCCCTATTAAAATGAAACACCAATATGCCTACTTTGCAAGAGAGTAATGCTTTTTGTGGAAACAAAAACATTCTATAAAAGATGGTAAAAAAAAAAAAAATCCAGAATGTGTGAAATTCAAAAGCTGAAGCTAAGACTGATGGGTGACTAAACATGAAATCACATCTTCCATTTTATTAATTTTTTCCTTCTGCACAGCTGAGATAAAACCAAAGTAGCACAGAAATTTTCTAACATTATGGATAGAGCAGTCTTCCCATCATACATCATCAGGTGAAAGGTATGTTGTGCTTATTTTACTGCGGATCCATTCATTACTCTACCTGGCAGCAACCTGGATTCTTTTAAATAAATATCCCTAGTACAGTCTTCTAGTCATACCATGCAGCACAAAGTGGAGATGCGCCAAGTGCAAATCGAGTGGTTTGAGGAACTTTTTTCCTGTGCCGACAGAGCAGCTGTCTGTCCTCATAAAATCTATGTGGGCTACTGTATTCTTCTACTTAAGAGCCAGAATTTTGTTGTGCGTCTTCGAGATAAAAGGTTGAGCGTTGTCCCTAATGGAGCTTCCACTTCTGCAGAGCAGTACTCAAGTACCCCTATAAGAACACTTGAAAGGACCTTGCCAAAGACATTTTGGGAGTGAGAATTTATCTATTTAAAAAACACACACAAAAAGCATTTGTCACTTTCTAAAGTGCTCTCAGAACTCTGTTTTTTCCATTCAGAAATACTGCAATCCTCCTTGAATTATCAAGGCTTGCATTTTTACATTATCATAAACAGCTTTGTTAAGTCCTAAGAAAACCCACATGGTAACCTATTTATAATGTTTTCTTGTTATTGACTCTTTTCTTAGACATTGTAATTTCATTTTGAGTGTATGATAGATTCATTTATGTTTACAATATTTATTTTCTTATCATTATGGCACATTTTTCACTTTTTCAAAATACAAGCAATACCTTCATGACACATGTTCATCCAGAAAGTTCCATTCAGATCATCTAGAACTAGTCTCAGAAATGTATCAGCTATAGTATATCTTTTTATATGCAGAATTTTTTTATGAGACCTTCAAACAATTGTGTAAAATATCTGTGTAAGAAAGTACAAGAAATCATGAGTATCATTAATATAATAATTTATTACATATTGTGGATAGTATTAAAACCAAGCAGGCTTACTTTGAATCCCTTTTTGGACTTTTGCTTTTGTGGCAGAAACAGTCTTGGGAAAATTACACTTAACACTATTATCCTTCTTTTCAGCTCTTTCGTACTTTCACAGCAAATTTTGTCTAGACCTGTTGCACTACAGAAATTGGTTTACATTCTGCGTGAGAAATTCATAGGGATCTTGTGATACTCAAGCATCATATAGATAGAATGTTTGAGGGTTTTTAATGAATCAAATCTGTACAAAAATATCTACCTAGATAGACAGTATCCCCAAAACCACAATTAACTGTATATACCGTAATAGAGCTCTAAGCTGAACAATGTAGCCAGCACTACCGCACTGCTATAGAATGATCATTAATGGTAAGTGAACTAGCTAGTTTAAAACCTTCTTACATGTCTCTAGACTACTTCTGCACAGCCAGCGTACATGAGCTTTGCCTGGGATTCTTGTCCGTGTCTCTAGTATGTCACTGTTGACATAATGCCAGGTAAATACTAGTATTTTCGAGCCATCAATGTTCAAAGATTTGCATCTTTTTCTTTTAACACTTTTTTTTTCCCAAAATATTCCTGCTGCAGCTGCACAGAGAAGAAGAAAATCAAATTTAATCACTACTGACCTTGTTACTGACAACTGTACTGCCTGTTCAAATAGTTTTGCTGTATTCCAATACCTAAGTGACCAAGAAAATGGAAGCAGGTTTTACTGAGGTGCATGGCAGGAAGCTGAGAGACAATGGTCATAACTGGACACATGTAAAAAAAATTCAGCTAGAGGATAGTCAAACACTGGAACACATTACCCAAAGAGTCTATGGAATATCTGTCCTTTGACGTTTTTGGATCCAGACGGGATAAAGCTCTGAGCAACCTGCTCTGAACTAATTCATTACCCTGCTTTGAGGAGGAGATGCTTTGGCTCTTAATTTAAAAAAATATAAAAGTAAAAATAAAATGTCAATCAGTAACTGAAGCCAAGACAAATCGAAATGAGACATCAGTCTCAAATTTGTAACAGTGAGTGTGACAATTCCTTACGCTTTCTGAGCCTATTAAATACTCAAGGCTAAAATTTGTTAGGTGTTTTTTTGTTTGGGGTTTGCTTTTTATAAATGGCTTCTTTTTCATAGGCTTTTCATTAGTTTGAGCTGGTAAATGTAGTCATTGTCCATCACAAACATTTTTGTTGAAACCAATCATATGAATAAAACAATGTTTCAGCAGAATCTGTATAAAGTGCTGCAATATAGAAAAAAACTCCACAGAACTAAACAGATTACCCAGAAACAGAATGGCTCATTGCCTTGGGGAATTATAGAACAGTCTTTTAGGACAAAAAATTTCAGCTTCCAATCTATCAAAATAAATGCTTGTTCTCTTAACTGCATTCAGTAATACAAAGCACAAACCAAGAAGAACTAGAATGAAAACGAAATAACAATTTAAATAATTGAATGGTTTAGATTCAGCATAGGAACAACTGTATGATTCAGTAAGGATATGGTCACCTGAAAAAGTTATCATGAGCTAAGCAAAGGTATGAATGTACAGCATCTCAGCTAGTTATTCACAGACACGCTGCTATTCTGTGGTAAGAAACATCACATTAATCATGAGGTGAAGCCAAGCACATAGGTCGTTACCAGACAATACTAGCACACTAGAAAATCCATACTTCACTTTACTCATGAGGTCTGTTTTATGTGCTAACAACTTACAGCATATTTTGGAGACAAAAACTCCTAATTAAAGCAAATTTAAAAAAAAAATCAGTTGTAGCTCTGTATACATGAACATATTATCATAATGAACCTCTGCCTCCTCTGAGGAAAGAGTTGTACAAACAACAGATTAGATGGTCAGTGACAAAAACCAATGCATGTTCTTTGCATGTGCTGTACTAGCAAAACATGTAAACACCACAGTGATCTCTTTACGCATTTCTGTGGCTAAACGCTTAAGGGAACAGACCAAACATTTTAGAACAAATTTTACAGCACCATATAAAGAAGAAATGCAGACTGAATCCAAGTGACTAAACTAAGTGTCTCAATATAGACATATACAAGTTCACATAAATGGAGACATATACCTGATCTGTACGGGTAGATTTAGGCTGATATCATCAGGGATCCAGTATCTTTAAAGACATATGAACACACATTTAAAACAAGCTATTCAGGAAAAAAGTCATTTGTCAGCAGCAAACATGAAGGTAACTTGAGAATCAAAGAAAAAACAGAGTGACTTTGTGCAGGAATGGCTATATGTGAATGCATCAAAATGTCATTTGATGCACATTAAAGAAAGATCAACCCAAGGTTCTGAAACATAAATATACATAAAGCAACTGACTATTTGCCTTTTAATAAAAGTCCCCATAAAAATCTAGCTATCTTCCTCCAAAAGTGGCATCATTGCTTAAGAAGAAATAATCCTGAGACAATAAAGCAAGGCTTAGGCTAGCTCTGAGGGCCTTCCACAAAACTCATGACAAAATTCCTGCTAAGTTTAACAGGGCTGCACCTTCACGTCTGCCTTTGCCTCAATCCTGCATCGCTGTGCATCACTTTGGGCTACAATTTAAAAGCATTTGCAAGCTAAAGCCACAGCCTAACACGCGATCAGAATGCCTTACTACAATGTACTCCTGCCTGAAGCCACACTGCCTGCGCGAGAGCTTCTAGCTTGCAACCTCTCTGTGAGAAGTCACTTCTCCACTTCTGACATACTGACAAAATAGAAATGCTGCAGAATGCTGGCAATAACCCACCCTCAGTTTAAAAGCTGGGAGAAGGGAGGTAATACATGAATATACTAAACTATATGTTTATTTCCATTACAGTAGACACTGAATTGTTAGAGCCTGTACCTGTAAACCTTACAGTTTCCTTCATTCAGTGGAACCACGCAAAATAACTCATTCTATGACTATGCAGATAACAATTGAACATTTTGCATTCCTATGAAAACAAATGGACTACAGAAACAAGCAACATAACACGAAATGCTACAAAACATACATATTTCTTTATCAAGGTGGAAAGAAAAAACACAGCCCTCCAGCATCTCCTGTTTTCATCATCAACTTTTTTCCCCAATGTCCATAAAACTCCTACTTCGCAACAAATCACTATGCATCCTAGAAGCAGTAAATACAAATGTTTCTGCAACTTTTCATCATCTTGGGGTAAGCAGGTCAGAAGGAACTACCACTGTCAGAGAGGAAGACCTCTCTCTGCAGGGAAACCTGTTTCCCTGTACAGCTATAGCAAAATATGGTTCTGCTATCTTTATTCTGCTTTAATGCTGCAGATAAAACTGAAATAACTCCCATGGATAAAAATACATTCAAACCACATCTCAAATTTGAGGTTAAAATAAAATATTTATTCCAGAATAGAAATCTTATTTTCAGCAACTCTATAGAGAACAATACTATGACAGTTACAGGAAAATTAGTTACTGCTCTAGTTCTCTGTAAAAAAAAAAAAAAAAAAAAAAAGNATCACAGACCACTCTGGAAACAGTTTGGCATCACATCGCCTGTTCTCCTCAGAGATTGTTCAACTGCAGACCATTCTATTTGCTCACACCTTTAACCTGAATCCGAGCATAGCAGTGGATTACATCCAGGACACCACTATGTCAATCCACAAGGCTCCACAGATATAACCTCGCAGCATTTCTGTATTTCATATATGTAATTCCAATAGCATTAATTACATTAAAATGACATGCAACCTATCTACAGTATACACACAATTATAGTCACACTGTATGCTGCAAAAGAGGAATGCAGGCTAAGTAATAGCCTTTGCTATATAAAGAAGTCTAAAAAAAGGGTTGTGTTTACCAGAGGAATTGGCCTTTTCAAAGAGAAATACATGGCGGGACTGCAAAGGTAAACAGTGTAACTTTTCTAACCAAGCCTGACTGTAGAAGGCAGCCCACAGCACAGAGCAGTGGGAACTGCTGGCCCTGAGGGCTCCATGACAGAACACGGCCATCGCCTCTGGCAGGAACTCCTACAGCCATCTTTTCCAGTCATACCAGCCAAGTTTTCAGCAATATGGCTATATGCAACAAATGTCTTGTTTGCACAATACTCCACAGCCTACCTCCAGCTTCCAGTAACTGAGGGCAGGTAGGAGGCAGCATAAGATAAGAGGTGGCATGCTATGGGTTATTTTTAGGTGAGATTTAGTAACAGGAAATCCTTTCTACCTACACCTGAAGTACACACAGTGTTCCTACAGTGACTTCATAAGCACTCTTACTACAAGCCCCTATTTTACATATCAGCTTGGGTGGCCATGCTTGCCTCTCAGATTAAAAAAAAAAATAAAAAAAAAAATCAACCTTGAACATAATTTTCAAAGGCTGTAAAGCCACAAAACGATGAGCACTCACCTCCCGGCCCTGGGTGCAGCAGCAGAGGGCAGTCTGCATCCACCTGAGGGGGAACGCCCGTCGGTGGAACCTTCGGGAAGGGTCTGGAAGAGGCAGAGCGGCTCCCGGCGGCTCACCTGGGACGGCAGTGCTGAGCGGGGGGCGGCCCCTGCCTCAGCGGCCCGGTTTGCCCACCTGCGTGCTTCCCTCACAGCTGCCGCTGGGCTAGGCTGTCTAGCACAGGTGGTGATCAGCCCTGCCGGTGTAATAACACAAAGCTGCTTCCTATCTCTATCTACACCTAAATCTCTTAGAATAACACATATGGGCCTAGAAGTGGAAAAGCTGGCAGCCCTCAGTGTTACCAGCACACCTGAGTGATGTACACTGGGCACAGGGAGCTAGAGATGCCTTTCTGGTGCTGTCTCCCCTCCCAAAAGCACAGACCGGTGCTGGCAGCAGCTCTTTCACTGGTGGCTTGGATGGTCTGTGCATCCCACGCCCAGCTGCAGCTTAAATCCCAATCTGTTTGTCTAACCTCCAACAGGTGATGACAAAAATAAATGTGCCTAGGTAACCTTTATATCCAAAGGGTGCCCCTCTGTAAAATATTTTTTATAAAGTCAGTGATACTACCAGTGAGCTGTGGTAAGAGTTCAAGCAGTTATCACTGGTTTTGTTTGACGTTACTAATCACCTCATGAATTACATGTTTTTATTTGGAATAACATCTGGGAAGTTGTATGTGCAAAGACATTTAAATCTGGAGTTACCCCACTGTAAAAATTCACCACAGAGCAAAATTTCTCTTTGTTGGTTCTACAGTTCCAGTTTTGTTGAGAAACCACAGTTTCACATGCACACACGGGGGGATATTTGAATTCAGAGCTGTACCTCCTGCCAGCTGGAGGGCCTTCGGCCAACACTTGGTCAGGAATTGGCCAAAACATTTCCAGACCCCACAAACTGTTTAATTTCACCACAGCCTAGCAAGGATAACCTGCTCGCCCCGTGGGCTTGCATGCCTACTCCCCCTGAGCCAGCTGAGGACATGGCCGCCAAGCCCGTCCCCTGCGGCTCAGCACGTGCCCCAGGTACCCTCTCACGCCTGCCAGCCCCAACCTGGCTCCGTCAGAATGACCTGCCAGGCAAGGTTAAACTCCTGAAGCAATCAGGCTTCACTCCCAAAACTGAAGTTCTCGTTCAGCCCTATGCAGACACCAACTCAGAGATTAAAACATTGAGATTTAGAGGGTTTTATTTTTGCACTATCAATTTGAGATTTTTCTGAGCCTTTCATTCAACAAAAAGTTTTGATACTTGGACCTTTTCACTAGTTTGGGCTAAAAACAATGTTGAAATAGCATTTCCCTTAGGAAAGATTCTACTTTTCAGTCCTTTCTAGTTATTATTTTTATCACGACTCTCCAAAAAATGTTAAATGGCCTAGCTAAGCATCAAACTGGGAATTGTTAGAGAAAGTAAGCTCTGACTAACTGTTTCTCCGTCTCTCAAAAATCCATTTACAGGTTTGGTTTTTTTTATATGCAGCCAGTGTTTCTTTCTGTTCCCACAGCACTTTTGCTCTATATCTGAACTAGCACTTTAGGAAAGAGAAAATGGGACTACTTATTTTCTGCCCTCAGAATTAGTTTTTAAACTTTGAAACGTACTCAGTCTTATGTTTATAAACAAGAAATGGTACTTGATTCTTTAAGACCTACTTTCATTTTACTGGGAATATCTTGTGTTCCCCCAACCTTAGCTTCAATAGGAAAAGGTCACTTAAATGCTTTCATAATCAAATGCATTATAGTTCCGATTCAACAAAACATTTAGCTTCGTACTCCTTTTGATATCAACACTAAGTTATAGTCTACACAGAAACTTGCAGCCAAAGCACTTCAATGAAGCTGGGGCCAGTTCAGCAAAACACTGAAAAATGTATTTTTGGCTCACTGTGGACAATGGGAATCAAGCCTAGACCTGAAGTACTATAGGTATGGCTATACTTAACCACTTAGAGTACATAGCTAAGTACATTTTCCTGTAAGCTGCAGTAGCTCATTTGCCATTCCTATCCAAAACAGTCATTCTCAGGCAACTGAAAGAAAAGTTGGTTCTTGTATCTACATAATTTACAGAGTTTGAGTACTTGCACTTCTAGTCATGTTATGCGACTAGACCTAATAAAATGGTTGTCTCAATATATCTATGAATGTAGTATCTGTAAAGAAATGCCAGTTACAATGTAAGAAAGGCCTGCTAAAAACTTTTCTTTGACCCAGGTATTCCAAATCAGAGCTATACAGTGAAAACCTGCTAAAAGAGAAGCAGATAAAGAATAAACCTGTTAGGCAAATCAAGCCAGCCAGTGATAAAATGATAAAATACTGAAATAGCTATTAAAAAAATGCATCCCTAAAACTCTCAGGTAGATGGATACATATTTTAATACTGCTTAACGAAATGTGCTGTCTCTCATTTTTTCTTCTACTACATAGTACATATAAAGAAACTCTTTTCAGAAATAACTGTGTTCATCAGTGTGGTCATTTTTCATTGGCATATGTATCTCAACACTCCATCCTTCTGGTATGAAGGAAGCTTGTTTTATTCACAGAAGTCTGGAGCTGGAACCTAATGCTTTATTTACCCCCCATATCACAGAAGCAGTTTCCCCATCATTCTTGGATATCGGCCCCTAATCCTGTTCCCAGAGAGGAATGGACTGGTGACGGTAGACAGCAGCCCTCTTTGTCATCCTACCATTTTTTTGTTCAGTAACTTTTCAAGCTTTGGAAACTTCTGTGTTCTCTAAAACAAGCATGCTGCCCTGGAAAATCTATTCAAAATGCTCTTTTTCCAGACTCTAATCAGAAATATCCTTTTAGAAGCTGTATGTGACCATTACAACATTACTTAAATGTTATAAAATTTATATTATATTTCACACTGATATTTTGATATTGATAATTAGTTGCTAATGCAATTAAACTGTAATTTATTTTAATTTTATTAATATATTTTACTTTCCATAAAATATATTGATTCCTTATTGGATGTGAACAGATTTGAATTACCAGTTGATGACCTAGGCCATAGTCTTTCTTCACAAGTAGGTCTTAGATTTGAATGAGCAAAGAAAGGAGGAGTGTGATCCTCAAAGACAATTATTTTTAATAAATAAGAACAGTGTGTATTTGAAGCATTTTTATGATTCAACACAATGCCAAACATCTAAGTTGTATTCTTTCACATCCTGGTTCCCCCATACATTATGCCTGCTATACATATGGTGTTTTTTGTAACTGTATGTATGATCAATTCTATGAAGTGTGTGCACAAGGTGGTCTCATTGCCTTTTATGGTTCTGCATCCAGAACTGCATATTGCCAGTAATTAGGTACACAGGCAGTTACAAACTGAATCCTCTAAATTCACAAGATAAATGATTAACAGGCAATTTAGAGACAGGGTAGCACTGAAAGATCTGGACTCTCTAATTCTAGCATATCCCCATTTAAACTGGATGACTTGGAATGCCTGCTTCCTCAAACAAGTGAGTCAGGATTAAAGATTGAGTTTAATTATTAATTATTATGTCTTAAGACTCCAGTTTACGTATCAGTACATAAAAATTCTGTCTTTAAATTCAATATACTGTGTATTTGCAAGTATGAGCATAGAAAAAAATCAAGTTCTCTGGAGTTACCAACCTAATTTTGAGGCAAGCTCACTACTACCGCTACTCCAATTGACATCAGTGGCAGTGGTTTATGAAGCTAGACTGAATGAAAACATGGGGTTTCTGTCTGTACCTTCACACAGACACATACTCACTTACTCACATTCAGCTTCATCCAGTTCACTCATTAATTTCAGTTAAAATTGTAGGTATTTTCACATGGCTCTTAGGAAAATCAAGCCTATAAAGACAATGTGTAATGCATACATTAATAATCTAATGCCTACATGTAATGTATACATGTACAATAACATGAGGAATCATCACTCAAATGTCTGCTATTTGCAAGTCACCTGTATTTTTCCATGTGAATTTTTTATTATTATTATTACTGTTATTCTTATATTCCTTTTATCACCATAATAAACTGCCTCTACCAGGAAAACTATCATACTATGTGTGCTGGCCCTAGCAGAAGAAAAACATTGGAGATGGAGATATGTTTGTTTTCAGGTCAAGCAATCAGTTCTACTTCTTAAACATCATGTCTTCCACCTTCATCCATCACTGCTAGCCTTACCCTAACTTTTCTTGCAGTGGGCCAACCCCATCGGGCACTTTCATTATCATAAATCCATACTAGGCTTAGCATAAATACCACCAACCACAGACCTAGTTTTCTAGCAACTTATTAGATATGTCATGTTAGGTAATCTGCCATAAAATATTTATCCCCCTACAGGGATTAAGAGAGTGACATGCTGCTGTTGTGAAAGCATGAACAAGAAAAGTAGTGATTTCCCTGACAGGCCTGGATGAGTTTTGTTAGTTCAGCAACATTAATGTATGGAAAACAGAACTTCTATGATCTACTTTGGCTAGAACATGTCAGTCCATCACGTTAAAAATATCCATTACTTTAGTCAGCAAACATAAGTACCTTATCCTCCTGCCTCTGATCTTAAAGCCATATTCCACTGGACTTCATGTGGGGAAAGACTGGACAGGAGGTTGAGTAAGCACAAAATTACTCAGAACGTCTTCTGAATCTCTGTGTGTCGTATTTCTTCCACTACCATTAGTAAATCCTTCTTGTCTGTGTCAGCTATGTAAGCATATTTTAATCTAGAAAATTCACTGAACATTAGGGCATTTCCATTTCTTATGCTATTAATAATGACAGTAAAAGAACTGATGTATACAGGGCACATTCTTCTTATGGCAGATCCTGGCTATTAGGGAAAGTAAGACGATTTTTAATGATATGGGTATATGTCCTACTAGCTATTTTCACATTTTAGCTGTCAGAATGAGAAAAGAGGATACTTTTGAAGAAGGAATTAGAGGTCCATTTGCTAAGCTGAAGGCACTTAGCATTCCTGTCATATCATATCTTACTAGGAAGACCAGTAAAGGGTAACAATTGTTAGATGCTGTTCTTATTTCAAACCTTATGCTGTTAAAAATATTTTAAGTTACTTTTCTATCTCAAAAGACTTTGGAGTTACTAAGATGCTGTCAGAGAGAATAATGAAATAGCTTCTGAGAAGCCAAAGTGGTTTTATTTCCATTCCTGTTGCCACTGAACCTGAAAGGTAGAAGGATACATGACATGGGAGACTGACACCATACTTGCTTCCCATAGAAAACACAGTTCCATTTTGGATTGATTTTGTAATCAAATAGCACAATCAGGGTGATAAGCTGTTACCATATCACCCACTGTTTGAATAATTACTTACAAGACAACATTTCTGTCCCCCACTGTTACCAACAATCCTCAGTAAGGCATGGAGTAACTTGAATGTCTACTGACTCTATTCCCTCAATTATAAAAACCTCACTCAAGATCTTTTATAGTCGGGGTTTTTTAACTACTTGTGAGGCCACTCATTCATCCCACCTAACTAACTTTAGCCTTTTAACTAAAGCACCCGTGTTGAGGATGCAGTCCGAGCTAGACTATCCTTCTGCAAGACATGTTTGCAATGCTACAAGCACCAAAAATGCCAAAAGAAAACCTATCTTTAAGTCTGTTCCACTGGGTAGTGTACACTTAAAGCTCTCATTGAAACTAAATGTTTTGGATAAGCCATGCAAATTATAATGCAGCTGTGTCTTTCCATCCTTTGGAAAAAAAATTACTATTTTCATTTTGCAGGCCCTATGATTAAAAGCCAGGCTTGAATCTTCTTCCCTGCAGGCAGGGCAGATGTGCAGAATGCTTGGGGGAATGCAGGGGTCTTCTCTGCACACTTACTCCTGGAGGTAAAAGAAATGCTACTGCCTTTGGATATCCATGCATAGCTAAGCCTCCTCTGTGCTTCTACTTGAGTTTCCTCATGTTTCAGACTCTACACATTTCTGGACTCCGATGGGTTTGACTGAGAACCTTTTTGATCTTCTCTATAGGCCACAGGGAGCATAGTTCATACATCACTCTTGTAAATTAATTATGTTAACAGATGAAGGGTGAAATCGTATCAAAAAGTGTGCATGTACCTCTCTGAAATCACCTAAGCCAAAAGACTCTTTCCTTACACAAACAGGGTCTCTGTTTCTGAGAAAGCCTGAGGAAAAACCTGCCAGACTGCTGAGGATACATCCCATTGACTTCCTTATTCATTAAGTCAGCTGAGAAAAAGTGGCAGCTCAGTAGCTTTGGGAACATCCCATGCAGTCACTTTTTTTTACCCTGCAGCTTCTGGTTCCATTGCCAGTCTTAGTGCTGTCGTTCTGTGTTCCTGTTTCCTTACTGTTCCCCCTTCACTACCGACTCCACTAATCAGCACATGCCAGACCACAGCATTTATTTTAAAATCCTTTCAAATTTTACTCGCCTTCTAACAAGTAATCCTGCTCTACTCATTGAGTAGCCACACTGTTCCTGGAACGCATGTGGCCAGGCAAGGTGACTGGATTACCTCAATCAGCAGATGTTCAGCTGTGCTAAATCTGTGAGATTGCGTCTGGTCCCTTTCTGCCAGCCCCAGCATTTGTTTTATATAACTTCTGTTTTAACAGGCACTCCACAACATAACTGCTGAAATTTAGTGTTTTACTTTTTCCAGAGGGTTTCCTTAATATAATGTACCATTTCAAATGCACTTCCCTTTCAAACCAGATTCCTGCATAACTTATCTCTGTAACAGCACTATTTACAGGGTACGAAAGCTGGTGTAACTAATAAAACAAGTAACAATAGTGCAGCACAATTTACCTCCTTTGACAGGAGAAAGCATCAGGAGAGATTTAATTCTTGGGGAGTGGTGACCATTTTGCTTTTCATCCGAAGGCTTTTCATACATTGCAAGAGATTTTTACACGATGAGAATGAATGTTTAGTTGAACTTTAACTACAGGGCATCAAACTACAAGCTGAAGGAAATGGAGAAATAACATGACAACACTGCCAGTTCTTTTTGCAAGAGACATCCGGCATCTCATTGCAAAGGAAATGTCAATCCTGTAATTAGCAATTCAGTCAGTATTAATTGCATGTGTGTTACTTCACATCAATCACTGTCATTTCCATGTAGTCAGGATGTTTTATAGAACTTAATTTGTAAACACTATGCAAAAGTTTAACCCACTTTAAATTAAAATTGTCAAACATCTAGCATAACCTTCAGTGAATACTGAAAAAACTGTCCAAGAGGCTAGGGATCAGGTTAGGGAAGCCAAAGCCCTCAAAGAATTAAATTTAGCCAGGGAAGTTAAGCACAAGAAGAAAAGTTTCTATAGGTATATCAGTGATAAAAGGAGGACGAGAGAAAATGTGGGCCCCCTCCGGAATGAAACGGGTGACCTGGTTACCCAGGATATAGAGAAGGCTGAGTTACTCAACTGCTTCTTTGCCTCAGTCTTCACTGACAAGTGTTTGAGCAACACTGCCCAGGTCATAGAAAGCAAGGGCAGGGACTGGGAGAATGAAGTACCGCCCACTGTAGGACAAGATCTGGTTTGAGAATATCTAAGGAACCTGAAGGTGCACAAGTCCATGGGACCTGATGAGACTCATCCGCAGGTCTTGAGGGAACTGGCTGATGAAGTGGCCAAGC